>VHZZ01006591.1:45933-60220 GCA_009801015.1 Silene noctiflora | reverse complement strand
ATTCTGTTTCTACTATTATCTCCCATAACTTACCATTCACGATTTAAGAAATTGTTCAGTTAACTCTTTGATGGCAAAAGTCTGTATAAAGGGAACATATTATTCTGATTAAGGTTCACCAAGCTCATAGATAAAATACATCATCTAAATTGTGAGGCTGAGGGTTTGGAAGCCAAGTCAGATTTGGGGTATAAGAATTGGGGTTATTCATTAAGACGGATCAATTATTTCAAGCAATGACTGGAGGTAAGTAATCGATCTCTTTTATCGCTTCCACATTCAGTTTATACATGTTCATTATGAGACTAGAACATGTTAATTTTAATTATAAATTTTACACTGGGAATTCTAGATGATTTGTAATCGTATATTTTTGGTCATTAGATGAATAACAAGGTCTTAATAGAGTGTCAAGGCTATAAATTAGTATTATGTGATCCAAATACGCAAGATTTAAGGGAGAGAGATGCTGTGAAGGATTTTTTGCTTACATTGAAAACCTTGTCTCGATTAAGGATAGAAACAAGCTGAGGGATGATGAGGAAGTCGAAGCAGACAATAGCAAAGTGTAGGCTTTTTTCTTTCTTCAAAGCTTTCTAGCTCGTTGGTTGTAAACTTGTAATTGAAAAAAAATGTAAGGCCACTAATGAATTTTAGTTAGTTATAGTCCAAACTCATAAGAGATATACTTTGAATAAACCTTTTAATTTAATTTCTTATAAATCGGTATTTATTAGTACAGTAGGCTTTTAATTTAGTTTCTCTTAAATCGGTATTTATTAAGCTGCCGCAGGAATTCTATACAATTTCCAGCCAGAATTAAATTTTTCCTCCAAAATATCTCAAAGTTCAACTCCAATCTACCCAAGAGATCCTTCGTATCATTCGAACTCATTCCTCGTCCTTCCTCTCCTTCATTCGTGTAATTCATCCTTCATCTATTAGAAAAAATTGATTGGAGAAAGAGAGGAGGGAAGCGAGGGAGGAGAGAAGTACAAAAATTTGTTATTTTAATTATTCGGTGGAAAATCATTGACTTTCCCATTACTTGCGAGAACCAAGGAAATTTTTCAATGTGATGAATTCCAAGTTTTTAGTTTTTACTAATCAATAAATCTTCTTTAGTGCTAGTTGGAATGGAGAATGATGGAAAAGTAAAGTCGTAAACTTGTAAATTAAAGAGGAAACAAGGGGTATATATCAATCTATTTAGGTTTTTTTGACCATAAATTATTTATGTTTCTAACTTTTGGGAAAGTATCATAGTAATTTTTAAAGAAAAAAGTATCATAATAATTTTTAATAGTTTGTTAAAGTGTCATAATAATTTTTAATAGGTTTTAATAATTTATGTTTTGAGATTGTCTCAATTTTTATTTTCAATCGATTCTTATAATTGCTCGATTCCTATTTTAGCGTGTCATGTAGCTGAAGATCCATGTCTTGATCCATTGTACAACATAAGTCTATATTTTACGGAACTGCAAAAATACTCAAGTGCTAAATACTTCCACGGTTAAATTTTTCATCTCATATCTAACAAAGAGGCTCCTAAATTAATCTGGCATCCACAATTTCCAAAATCTGTGGTGACAATTATCAGAAAGCTAACTCTCATTGGCAACTGTACACAACACACATGTAGTTCAACCACCACACCAGACTATGCGGGTAGAAGAGGACTCATAATCACATTACGCATCCAACTCTATCCCCTTCATCCAAGTCCGAAAATTGCTCCAAGAAAGAAAATTCCGGTTATAATCCTACATATACAGTAAGAGGAACATTACTAAGGAGTATAAATAGACCAAAAGTGGAAAACTAGAAACAGGTGCAATACCTATTGAAATTCTAACGAAGCTCAACATGGTAGTCATAATCATCTTCCTCGTCGCTGAAAACAGTACTATAAAATACATATGGATTCTCAATCATCTCTCCCAGGGAAAGGCGCCCATCTTTATCCGTGTCTGCCTGGAAAACAAGGAAGATCACTTAAGATACTGTTCAACAGAAAGCGGAAAAACATCACTGAAATCACTTGCTTGCTAAAGGTACTAAATTCTACTGTGGTATTTTGTATGTTCACGCTTAGCGCTTAACTTGTGACACAGTGAACAACTGAACAAAAATAGTTTGCCAAAATACAGAGTAAAATTCCTACAACTTGTACAATTACAATATCCAACCATTTACTGCTAAGAAAAAGGAAATTTCAAAAGGCAACCATGTAGCAGCATAATTGACATTTTGCACTGTTTCCAGTTACCCATATACACACTGTCTCTCGAATTGTTGAAGTTTACTTTCGAAACGGCAATTTATCTATACGTATACACATAAGGCAGGAAATCCAACACTCACCCTCCACCACATAACATATCTAAAAAAGAAAATCCAAACTATTAACAGACAGAGACTAAAATAGAACGCGTAAACTATTTGCCGGAGCAGAAGGAGCATCGGTCACTGAAAAAAAAAATGATATTTAAGCTCGCTAAAAACCAAGTGCATCAATGGAGTAAAATCTTCGTGAAAAGGCTGTATATTACTCCTACGTAGCAACTCGCAAGAAAAGTTTACTACTGTAATGCCGTCATATAATCCAGTATGCATTACCAGCATAACCGGAACTCCACTACGTGATTCGCTAGTATATCGAATAATCTTACAATTTTGTTATAAATATACTATACAAAATGTTACAGAGACTTCTGGATCTGTATAACAAGGCAGGGAGCACAATTAAGGAGAAAAAGGAGGCCAGTTGATAATACATAAGCCCAAGTGAGGTTTCATATATAAACCAATTGGCCCACCCACATCAGAAGATGAAAGCTAAAAGGCCAAAATACCATACTCTCTCTCTCTCTCTCTCTCTCTCGTGGTCAGTCTCATACGCAACTTCTGTAACTCTAGTCCTCTACAACCTCCTAACAGGGGGATTTAAGCCAGATAAGCTGCTCATTCTTACCTCTTTTGCTTGCTCTTCCGAGGTACACTCCCACCTTACAAAAATTTACCACAACCAGTTCCATAAATCTTAAAACAAGCAAAAATTAACCGCAGTAACTATGCGATGCTAAACAATTAGGCCTTTTTAGTTGATTGTAGTTGATGCAAATGCAACACAATTGTTTTGACTATTTCTGGCTTTCCTGTCACCCTCATGAAACAAGCACGAATAAAAACCATGATCCTGTGGGTGACAAACTTGGACCTGGATAATTTCAGTCAAAGTCATAGAATACCCCTTCCCTTTCATTTGCAGCCCCATCCACCTCTCAGGATCCTCACTCTTTTAAGTAAGAACTGTCGACATCCAACCTCTCCCTGCTCTACTTCTGTTTGTATATATCATCATGCAATAGCAAATCGAAAGGTTTCTCATCATCAACTTCAAAATACCATTACTTGAATTCCTCAAAACCATCCTCCACTTTGCAGAAACTACACAAATTAGTTTCAATTATGAATGATTGCAAACAGAAATATAACAAAAGGAGTCAAAGAGATCAGAGTATCAGACATTATAGGACCATTATCAGAAGAATAACAAAAGTAGTTTAATCTTAATTATACCCTGATCATGCTTATTAGCATGGTGGGTTAGCAATTTTTTTGTTTTCATAGCTGTTTTGAAGAGCTATATGTTATATACGTATGGAGAGGATGCTAGAGCCTATAAAAAAGAGGAAAATATTATGTTCTGGAAAGAGTCATCGCGACATCGTCGTAAAATAGGCACAAACTACAACCAGTGCTTTTAGCATGGGCTGTATGGCTGCGCTATTAAAGCCGAGCCCAGTTGAAGTTATTCTCCAAAAGAAAAAGTAATCAGCTGGCAAGTAGGTGTAGCCTATGTTAAGACGTAGAAGTGTAGAAGACTCCATTGATCATCTCATTTTCTATTGCTCCCGAGTAACTTTTTTGATGCCGTCAGCTCTTTCAAAATTTGGGATTAGTTGGGTTTGACTGGCAAGGGCTAAAGATGTTGTGGATTGAAAAGAAGGTTGAGAAAGTCTTGGAATCACCGAGTTTGAACGAGACTGTCTAGGTTATTTGGTGGTTCATCTGGATGAAACTGAAAGTAACCGTCCTTTAGGATTTTATCAAGTGGTGTCAAGTATTGATTATAGAGAAATAGTAATCTATTGGATTCTGCAGACAAGATTAAATACTCCCTCCGACAGACCAAAGGTAACATAGGTAAAAATAGAGTATTTAAGAAAAGGTGGAAAAAGTAAGGGTAAAGAAGGAAAAAATAGGTGGGGTATGTAATTATGGGTTTCATTGTGAGTTGGTAAGTGGGGTAGGCATTTTGTGTAAATATCAAATGGATACAAGGGCAATTTGGTTATGTTGTGGGTCAAATAAGGAATGTTACCTTTGGTTTGGATCGTCCGTTTATAGTAAGTGTTACCTTTGGTCTGGATGGGAGGAGTATATTATAGCTTGAGGGGATAGCATTATTTTATTTCCGCTTCATTTTAATTGACATTGTCCGTTAATAACACTATTATTCAACAAAGAGTTTCTTGTAGAGCTGAACAAGGCAGTAAACACTATACATTACATAGTTTGCTATGCTCCCTTGCAAAATCTCCATAAATCTGCTTAATCCTATTTGGAAGTTCAATGCAATGCGGACGCTGAAATCTTCTCGACAATGGAACTCATGCGAGGATGGTGTGCCAAAAAATGAACCCCACCCATGAAATAGCAAGAGGGAGGATGAACTAAAACCCCGGCTTTCTCCCACTCCTATATTAGCTAAAGCCTACTGAAACTATAGACAGCTCTTAATCAGCAATTATCTTACCATACTTAAAAAGGAGCAAGAGCTCTTGGACTTTAACTAGTTTTAAACCCGTGCAATTGCTGTTATACACATTATTATCATCAAAACTTTTCTAAAACATGTGTAAGCTTTATATCATGTCATAATTAAGGTTTTTGTTTTATATCATCAAAACTTTTCTAAAACATTTGTAAGTTCTATATCAAAACTTTTTAAGTTCTTACATTTGGAATTAAGAATTTGTAAATCACAAACCTAATAAAATATGTAATAATTTTGAAAATACAATGTAGACAACCTTTTACCATACAAACTGTCCAATAGTTATTGTTGTTAGTGGGGGATGTAAATCCCCCACACCCATACCCGCCAAACAAAACTCATACAATTGCACTATTAATGACCGTATGAGTATCTAAACCACATCGCCACAATAGATTGAGATCAATGAGTTACTGAAACTACACCCTCTTCAATAGGTGGAGATCTAGATAAAATGTACCCGCGCCATATGATTAGTTTTTTTTCTTTTTAACTTGGTTTAACCACAATAAATTTGTGTATGGGTTTTGATTTTAAATCCTAATAATTTAAGATTTTAATTTAAATTTCAACATGAAATTAATAAAGAACTTTATGAAATAGAAATAATAATATTAACTATTTTAATAATTGATGAGTGACCGGTATGTAAAGGTAATGATGCAAAACTATTCTTGTCATACTACTCATGGTGGATACATATTTGAATATTTGATACATATACCCACTCCACCACTCACTAATGGTGATGCACCTATTTTACGACGTGTACCCCTACACATGTACCCGCCAAGCAAAACGGAAACCCACATTTGTCCCGTGACCCATGACGAGTACGAGTTTCATAAACCGTATTCGCCCCCAATAGGTTGAGATGTAAGATTTCTCAAACACGCCCTAACTGTAGAGAATATAAAAAGGGAGAGCAATTGCAATTGTATTATTGATGATATTAATTGGTGAATAACAAGAATACATAGAACCCTTATTTATTGTGTAAGATAGAAATCAACGATTAATTAAACTATTAGATACAATAATATTAAAGATCTTATTTCCTAATAAGAGTAATAAGATAACAATATCATAATCATAAAATATGATATTATTATCTCTAATATTCCCCCGTAAGATGGACAGGCAAAGCGGAATGAAAGCGAGGCGATGAGGCAACGACATGGAGAGAACTGGTAACCAATCTGCGACGTTGTCTTTAGAGAACAGAGAATGGGTAACAAATCTGATAAGAGGTGGCTAAGTAACGCCGCCGAGATTAAAGGGGTGGCCGTGGTAATGACCAAGTTTAAGAGGGGTGTGACCCACATGGGTGCCAAAGTTCAGGAGGGGTGGCCATGGTAATGACCAAGTTTAAGAGGGGTGGTCCACAAGGGTGCCAAAGTTTAGGAGAGGTGGCTAGAAGGGCACAAACTTTAGGAGGGGTGGCCCAAAAAGGTGCCAAAGTTTATGAGGGGTGGCCACAAATTTTAAGAGGGGTTCTCAAGGACACAAATTTAAGAGAAATTGTCACTAGTGACACAAAGTATAAGAGGAGTGACCACAAGGACGCAAATTTGTAAGGGATCGTCGTGTGAGCAATTAAGTATGAACAAATGAGTTTAAAAAGGACATTGAAATTGGGAGTGATGCAATTGTGAGAGTTTGGATTAAGGAGGGAGAGAGTTGACTCAATCATAATCATGGTGCATTAACAGGCAAAAAATAGGGAGATACAATAAAGAGGGAGCGAGTATGGGAATTTTTTTTTTGTTTTTGAATGAAAAATAATTTGCATAAACATGAGAAAAACTAACGAAAATCAATTCCGCCGGTGGGCGCTATAAATTATTAACCCACCGACAGGGCACCGGAAATTTTGTTTAGGCCTCGAAGAACCGAGAGCCAGAGGCTCTGATACCATGTAGAGAATATAAAAGGGGAGAGCAATTGTAATTGTGTTATTGATGATATTAATTAGTGAATAACAAGAATACATAGGACCTTATTTATAGTGTAAGATAGAAATCTACGATTACCTAAACTAGTAGATACAATAATATTAAAGATCTTATTTCCTAATACTAGTAATATATCTTTCCTAAGATAACAATATCATAACCATAAGATATGATATTATTATCTCTAATAATAACCACTATAATTTTTTGTATGATTTTGATTTTAATTATATACCCTTTTAAGATTTTAATTGAACTTTCAACATGAAATTCATAAATAACTTTATAAAATGAAACAATATCATTTAAATATTTAAATAATTGACGGGTGGACAAGTATAAAGCAGCTACGTTGCAAAATACATTCTTGTCCTACTACTTGGTATAAGTTTATGTAATCCGTGTGAAATTAACTCGTAGACTTATAAGAAGTTTATAACCCGTGCAAAATTATAAACTTAGATACTAATATCCAGTTCGAAAAAAAGTTGCATCGGATATTAAAATCGGAATTTTTCGGATATCTGATCCGGTATAAATATTTGCTCTGATTAATTTCAGATATTCGTATTCGTTTCAAAATTAAACGTTTTTGTCATTTTTCTTTCAGAAATGGTTGTTTGAGGTTGTTTAATGATAAAAAAAAGCCAGTAATTACTCGGCCCAATATAAAACGTCAAAACCTACCTTCATGTCCCTTTTCTACCCTAAGCTTTCATTGTGCCATTGTGATTCTTTACTTTAACCCTTATCTCTCCATCACCATTCACCACAACCATAATATCAATTACCTATGACTCCTTTACTGCCACTAACCTCCTTCATACCACCACCCCTCACCTCATGCTTTTCTCTTCACCCCATATTTAAATGTCATCGTTGTCCCCCGTTGTGTCTAGTCATTGTGGTTCACCATATCGGAGTAGACGTCATGCATGATTGCATTTCCGTCCCCCTTATTCATGGTGGTCTTCAGGCTACCCTCTTTTTTTTCCATTTCTAAAAGTAAATATACCTCACTTTTACATTCCTACAAACCATTACAGTATAATTTTTGAAGAGCTTCAAAGTTCTCTATATTTTTTTTCAAAGGTTTCTTCTTTTTCCCATATTTCCCACTTCTCAAGCTTTTTTTTTTTTTAAAAAAATTGTGCAAATAATAATTAATACGGAGTATGGTCTTTTTTATTTAAAATGGAACAAAAAAAGTGAGATCATGTCGTGCGTCAACAAAAGACACCCTGGTCCTTATTGCCTCGACATAACCCACCAACTTGTTTGACAAATCTACATGCTAAATAGATCATGTTGTGCGTCAACAAAAGACAGAAATTCAATCTGCAAAGCCCATTCAGAGATACAGCCACAAGACCAGAAAATAATAAATTACATTAGGGTTCATAATTACATACAAAACAGAATTTTCGAACATAAGATAGCAGAAATAGTCAACAGAATACCTGAGATAAAATGTAATCTGCTTGTTGTTTAGCATAGTAGCGTTCAGGAGGATGGAGTTTATCAATAATAGGTAACAACTCTAGACTCGTCAACAACCTGCGTGCAACCGACACTGCTATGTTACACCATAAATAACAATTAAAGCATCAGACAGTCTTAGCACCCCCAGGCCCCATCAAGAAAAGTACTCTCCTCATCTTGATCAATAGTTATCACTTACTTTTGGCAAAAAGACTAATTTAAAAACCAAATGTACAATTAATCCTTCCTCTTATTTCTCACTCCTCCCACATTGTCACAAGTTGAGCCATTTCGTTCAAGTTTCTAGCGTCATTTCTCAACTCCCTCATCAATGGTATACCATCAACAGTGGAAATCAACATTTTGAAAATTTATTCAGGCCCTCCACCATGACACCACTTTACTTCCTCTTATTTTCTATTTTCCCTCAACCTCTTAGTTATATCATTCATTAAATCTACCTCTCAATCTATCTTCTTGGCATCATAAGTTGGTTGGATGATACAACTGATACAAGGGTGGCCCGAAGAGATGATGTTCATGGTTGGTTGAGAGTAGTCAGTTAGGGAGTGGTGTTAGGACCAAATTTCGGTGACTGTGGTGTGAGAGAGGCAAGATTTTGACGACATGAAGGATGCTGAAGTTTGCGGTTGGTGGTTGAAAGTAGGCAGTGGGTAGGCCTCGGGTTGGGGTTTTTGGGGAATGGATGGGTATTGGTTAACATCGGATTAGGGTTATCGGATTGGGTGGGAGTCGCAGTGGGAATTGAGTGCTTGGATGATGGTTGGGTGGAAGGTGGGTTTTGGGGTAGGAGTGTAGCACGCATTGTTTTATTTGTCTTTGGTCCAGAGGTAGGAATTATTGTGATTTGTGAGGGGTATGATTGTCATTTACATATTGTCCCGCATGTAGAAACCTACCTAAAAAGTAGACTGGCGATGATTGATTGAAACACCTTAAAATGGAAAGTGATGACTTTTGAGCGAGACATAGGAAGTATATAACGAGTATGTGGTGGCAAATCTGGCAATGCAAAACAAAATCAAATGAATAGAAATCCAAATTATTTTGACAATTACCCGTCACCATCTTTGTCGAGCTGATTAAACAATTTTTTAGCTGCAGAAGAATCGGTATCGTCTGAATTGTGCGAAGAATTATGACCTTCTTCCTCATAGTTTCTTACCAAGTCAAAAAGACCGTGAAAAAATTCATTAAAGCTGACTGTGCCATCTTTATCTGTGTCCCTTTCCCTAAGGATAGAATAAGCAGAAGAAAAATTGGTTACAAAAACATTAAAAAGCACAAGACATGAGCATGGCATGCATTCAAACAATCTAGAATCAATATTTAAAATACACTAGTTACTTAAATGAAACAGTCTCAATCTCACGTTGACGCTGAGTTTTGAAGTTTTTTAGCAGTTCTAATCAGACCTTAACAACCTGAATCCCGATGAGACAATCCCTTCAAAGAAGAGCTCGCTTTCACAAGCCCAAAGAGCATGGAAACAAATAGACTACCAAAAACACAAAAACCAGCTAAATTAGTGAAATCAGATAGCAATCCTTTTTATAAACAAAGTGCAAGGGCGCATTAAACTGCATTACTCTAAACGTCAGCTAAAAGAGTGATGAGATGTGCAGGATATGATCCCGACACACAACTTCTGGTCCTACAAAAAGACTAGCTCTAGCAAGCTCAAGAGTACTGGACATCTGATATGCTCCTACAAATATCTCTCACTTCCATATTTACAGATATCTTTTACTTTCACTTTCACTTTCCTGCAAAAGTGCTGAGGTTATCTAATTCATTATAAATTTGTCACAACTCATGTTCTACACTCTTCCTATTCAGAAATATCTTTCACTTTCATTTTTAAACAAGAAATTAAGTACCGTATATATACTAATACATGTGTTTGTGTTCTCTTTTGCACTCACACTCCAGGTCTAAACAACAAGACACACAAGTACGGCAACTCCTGAATACACACTAAATTTTGACAAATATCTTTCACTCTCATTTCAATACAAGAAATTAAGTGACACATGTACGGCTACTCCTAGACACATACTAAATTTTGTATCAGTCGTATGTATGAAATATGGAAGGTATTTTTGAATCAGAGGAAGTATCTTTTGACTCAGCTTGTAGCTGCAAGGCCTGGAATCTAAGCATCCTTCACATATTGGTGCTTACAAAATTCTAAAAAGCCTGGAATCCCCCCCTCCCACCTAACCAACTTATGAACGGATATAACTCATATGTGATCTCCATGTATAACTTGCTTGTTGGTACTCCAACTTCCAAAAAAGAATTCTTTTCCGAAAATACTTGTCTATAAACATGGAACCCTATAACTATAGAGATACGATATGATGCATTAATGGAAGGCTAGATTGGTCTTGCTAAAATGGCCGCATCATGGCATCAAGAGATCATATCTCCAATTTAGATATGCTATAGGGATACGACATGATGCATTAATGGAAGGCTACATTGGTATTGCTAAAATGACCGCATCATGGCATCAAGAGATCATATCTCCAATTTAGATATGCTGATATGGGAAGACAAAGAGAAAGTGAAAACGATTCAACAATCAACATACCGTATTTCCTCATTGCAAAGCCATTGAAGCAACTTTGGGTTGTTGGCATCAGCAGGGTGCAGAAAGCTATCAAAAGAGTTGGGCATTAGATACGAAAAATAATGAATAAAAAAAAAAAAAGACATTGAGCAAATGGCAGAGCTTACTCATTAAACTCTGTGATATTAAGAAGACCATCTTCGTCGATGTCAGAAGCATTGAAATGTTCCACTTTCCACCAACCCAAATCATATCCAAATGACCTATTATCTGCACATTCAATTCAAATCATGCCTTAAATAATGGAGTACCTATATGGCTATATACATATACAATTTACGGCTGAATGTCAAAAATGTAGGTGACTGACCTGCAGCGGCGGATTTGACCCAGGACGGCGGATCATACTCAGAAAAGGAAACAAAACCATCCTTATTCTTATCATGAACATCAAACTCCCTACGACTGCGGTGCATAACCTCTTTCTCAGACTGCCTAACATGCCACTGAACTAGCTCTTTCTCCGACACGAACCCATCCGCGGGGTCCACATCAATCTTAGGAAACAAAAGAGTAACCCTGGTAGTAACATTAAATTTCTCCTCATCATTAAGATAATCCTCGGCATCCATGAAATCCTCCCACTCAGGCTGCTGCTCATGCCCCGGCGCATGGTCCCGAATGGCGGCATCAGCAGCAGCGCGGGCAATGCCGGCGATATCCTTGTGGTGGTCCTCTATATACATGCGCTCCCATTCTTTGTCTTCGCGGTTGCGTTCGATTTGTGCGACAACGGGGTCGAAAGGGATGGGATCGTGATGGTCGGTGAAGGTGAAGTTAGATTTGACTTTGAGGCGCCGGTGGGAGTGTCCGTGACGGCGGATGCTGTGGTGGTGACGGTTGTTGTTGTTGTTGTTGTTGTTGGTGTGGCGGGAGAGGAAGAACAAGAGGGTTACTCCGATGGTGAGGTATAGAATTACTGACACTCTTCCCATTGCATCGGTTGTTGTTAGTCTGGGTTTCAGTTGTTGAGTTGTTGAGTTGTTGAGTTTGAATGTTTATCTGGATTTGATTCTTATGATTTCGTCAGATCTATCTAATTCCGGGGGGTCTTTTTTCTTATGCTTTCGGTGCTCTCGCTCTGCCTCTATAATATAACCATTTTACCATGTTTAGTTTCAAAGCGTGGAATGAAATGAATAAATTAGTTGAAGTTGTTGACTTTTTAGATCAAGGTTGAATAAAGAATGAGTAAAAATATTTAAAAAGAAAAAACGAAAGGAAACATAGAAAAATAGACTCAGAAGAGAAATATGGAAGACTGAAAAACTTGGAGGGAGTATAATTTATGAGACAAAAATAGATTTAAATATTTACAGGGTGTATCGGATTTAGAGCCTTGGAGGGGTGTCGGGGCGGGTGTCCACCCCATTTGCCTAAACCTAACAACCTACTGCTTATTAGGGACCACGTTCGCGCAGGAATTTGTGGATACCTTACACGACGAGAATGTCCTTCTCCGGCATCTTCAGAGTGAGGCATTCTGAAGAAGGACTTTCGGGGCTTTTTGTAATGATTCTCACAGACAGCACGAAATTGTTTCGGGTGAAAACAATCAAGTCAGAGTTGCTCAAATCCACGGGTTGGATCAACACACTCCTTACAGTTAGTATATTGGGTTGATGCTCGCTCGCCTCGCAGTGACTGCACACGTAGCAAACAAGGTCTCGGAGGTTCCCTTAAAGGTCCCTCTTTGATGCCTAAGTCAGTACGCTACTAATGGATTGGTCGAGATCTCGCTTGATCGAGATTGGGATCACCGTGCCCTCTCTAGTTGAATGAAGGTCTCTTCTTACCATGGATTGGTGAGTAATGTGGTATTTATAGAGGTCCATGTGTTCCTCATTGTATGACGTGGTAAGTACTTTGACCCGTATGACACGTGCTTGACACGAGCGTCGGGCCAATTGAGTATGTCCAATCACCTTTGTTTAACAATTTATAAAATAATTTCAAAAAGGTTAGCAAGTCATCTTTGAAGTGTCTTAGGACAATAACAATACTAAGAGTTCCATATCATTTTTTTCAGTGCCACATCATCATTTATGAAACTCCTTATTTCTCAACAATGGTTAAAGTTCTTATAAGAATGAAACTAGTTTTCTATTTTAGACACCAACTCATATGAGGAACTCCTGTCGGTAGTAATATTTCATTTTAGTTGGAAATTTTAGTTGGTTCCAATAAATACAACAGACTTCTAGCACTCTGTTGGTCGATCGACTAACTTTTTATGTTAGACKATTTGTTTCATTTGTTCGGCCCAATTAGTTGAGGCCTGTTTCGTTTTCTCTTATTATTTAAGAGCAAAGACAATTAGTTTTAGAGGATCGGGGGGATTTTTGCTAAAAATTGTTTTACGTTACTTTGTTCTAAGCTTTTGGATCTATAAAACATATAATCATTTCCACTTTTATTAGGTAATTAATTTAATTCATCTTTACTTTTCTCTTTATTTCATTTTCTTTGTGTTCATCTTGATTCTTGATTGCTTTTCTCCTCATTGTTTATGATTGCCCTTTGTTTATTTTATTTAATCATGTTTAATTCAATTGTTCAATTTAGTGTTTGTTTAATCAAATTTAGTATGCGTTGCTTATTCCTTTATGCTAGGGTTTAGGGGGGCCACGGTTTAGTAATGTAATGTTGTTTGGTTTTTAGATCTAATACATTTTGTGTTAGAATTGTTAATCGCATCTTTTATCGTAATTAATTGATTATGTGCACGTGATCAGTTAGTTAGTTCGTTAAGCCTTGACCTAGATTGCAAGATTGGCGTAAGGTGGGAACTAGATGTGAACAATAGAAATACCCAATTAGGGCGGAAGCTGTATTGGTTTTCTAGGGGAATAGTAGACCGAAAGGATCTGTTCAATACCCTTCTAACTATTTCCGTTACCGATCGTTGACTTTTACTTTTGAATGTTATTGACCGTGGTGAACCGAATACCCTAGCTTCTTTCTTATATTGTTTACAAACCCGTTTCTTTCGACTTGCTTTACTTTTGTTGCTTTTAGATCAGTATCATCAAATCAAAACCCCTGAATTGTTACCTAGACGAACTATAATATAACAAATAGAACATCCACTACAAGAATTCGGTGCTCGGGCGACTAAAATTGGCGACTAATTTCAGTCGCCAAAATGAAATTAGCGACTGAAATCAGTCACCAGGTCTTCGTCGCAACGTTTAGTCGCCATTTTAGGTTCAGGCGACTGATGTCAGTCGCCAAAATTGACGACCGCATTTTGTAGTCGCCAAATAGACAAAATAGCGACTGGTAGAAGTCGCCAAAATGGCGATTAAAAGATAAAATAGTCGCCAAATTGGCGACTGAAAACAGTCT
>VHZZ01006590.1:62323-73447 GCA_009801015.1 Silene noctiflora | reverse complement strand
TCTTTATACTTGCATGATCCATCTTAGCTTCCACTTAGCCTCGTGAACTCGATACTTGCTTATTTGACGGAAAATAGCTACTAAAAGCTACATTTTCTACAAAACATATTAAACACGAGCAATATATCTAGAACACGGAATTAGCTCAATTTTTTACTACAATTAGTGAAAATAACATATAAAACCAAGATCATTATGGGGGTAAAATCATATATAAAATAGACACACCACAATCCAATGAAGGACATCCCCAATCAGGCCACCCCGATCGGGGTCGAGTGAATCCGGCTATATTGCCTTCAATGCTTGGTTTAATGCTCATGGGGTCCAATGTTTATCCTTAATGCACCCTTAATCGTCCGACTTATTTCATTTTTGTGGAATCCTAAGCTTGCATTCCACTCATCTTTTGGACTTCATTCCATTGGGGTTCGTTTTTCATTTGTTTACATTTGCCATTTGTTGGTGGTTGATTTGCATTTTGGGACATTCAATTCCACATTTCATCAACAATCCATTTTGCTTTGCTGGCATGATCCATCTTAGCTTCCACATAGCCTTGTGAACTCGATACTTGCAGGTTTGACGAAAAATAGCTACTAAAAGCTACATTTCCTACAAAACATACTAAACACAAGCAATATATCTAGAACATGGAATTAGCTCAAATAAACACTAATAACAGTGCAAATAACATGAAAAACCGAGCTAAAATAGGGGAATAAATCGTATAAATATTAGACACATCAAGCTCGCTCGAGCTCTGATGGAGTCGGGCGAGCTGGGTGGCAGGAAATATACTTCAGCAGCTCGCTCGCTCGAGCTCTATAGCAGGATTCTCCTTTTTGCTTCCTTTGGCTACAACTCCCACAAGTTGAGGCCAACTTGTGGCCACTCTTCCCTAGCTCGTCCAATTCTTCTTTTTCCAAAATTCCTAGCGTAGGATTGCACTCCATAGGCTCGTCTAACCTAGGCATATGCTTTCCAACACTTGATTTTTGCATTTTACACGCTTCAAACACAATTAGTAGCCCTCCGTCACTTAATCTCATGTCAAAAACTTGTTAAAACAAAGCAATCAAATGCAATGCAAAAATTGAAATGCATGAACTTAAACAAATACAAGTTAAGAGGTTAGTATATTTACAAATGATGATTTAGGGAGGACTCCGTCAAACTCTCCTCCATTTTAAAGCTTGTTAAGCAGGTAAGGCAGGGATGTTGTTGATGTTGATCAACACCCCATAAAAGTAGTCAAAGGGTTGTTCGTATTCATGATAGAAATCTTGAGTAGACCTCGACACAGTGTAGCCTTCATTCATATAGGATCCCATGTCAAAGTTGTAATGACAAGGAGCCATATAGCCTTGGTTTAGGGTCATCGCGTTCCCGACATAAGGATTGATCAATCCCTCAAATTCATCATCCCATAAACCACGAACTTCTTTTACCTCTCCTCCTTTGTTGTGAAGACTATGGGTAGGCATAGTCATCTTTTGCTTCTTGTTAACTTGGCCATCAAGGCCTTCATTGTTGCTTGTCATGGGAAGTGAGCTATGCGAGCTCTCTTCCTTGGTCTTGCCATGAAAAATTCCTAGGTCTCCAAATAGAGCTATCTCTAAGTCATCAAATTGTTTCTTCCAATTTGGCAATGCCTCTTTATCCTTCCTACTAGGAATTTCTTCCTTGATAGGATCTTTAGATGGATATTCCGGCTTCTTTTTATCACCTTCCCGATTATAGTGATCAACCATAAAGCATGGTTCCTTCAAATTTAGAGCTCTCATTGTCTTGCCAAAGTGGAAGGTTATCTTTTCATCACCGATCTCAAGGGTTAGCATACCATATTTGACAACAATCACCGCTCTGACGGTGTATAGAAATGGCCTTCCCAAAATGATTGGTATGTTAGAATCTTCCTCCATATCCATAATTACAAAGTCCACCATTATGAAGAACTTTCCAAATCTTACAGGCACGTCCTCCCATACTCCTATTCGCTTTTTCGTGGTGCGATCCGCCATTTGAAATGTCATGCTAGTACACTTCAATTCTCCCACTCCTAAATTCTCACATACCGAGTATGGCCTGACACTTGTGCTAGAACCTAAGTCACATAGCGCCTTGTCGATTGTAGTGTCACCAATGGTAAATGGGATAGAAAAATTCCCAGATCTTTAATCTTGTGTGGGAAATTTCCTTGAATAATGACACTACTTGTGCCGGTGAAAGCTATAGTTTCTGACCTTCTAATGGACTTCTTCTTGGTAAGAATATCCTTCATGTATTTTGCATAGGCTAGTACATGAGTAATAAGCTCCGTAAAAGGGATAGAAACCTCCAAGCTTTCCACAGTCTCCATGAATTTCTTAAGTTTTTCATCAAATTTAGGCTTGACTTGGCGACTTGGAAAGGGTAGTTTAATCACTATAGGTTCTCTTTCAACCTCTTTTCCATTCTTTTCATTATTCTTCTTCAATTATTCACTTGTAATAGGTTCTACTACCTAGGTGTTTCTCCTCAAAGTTTCTGACGCATTTCTTTCTCCTAACACTCTATCTTGCATAACATTCTTTGACGTAGTATTTCTCTCAACAATATGTCCTCCAATAGGCTCCTTGGGTCCCTCATAATTTGTACTACTCCTCAAGTGAATGGCATTGACGGTTTTATTTCATGTAGGGGGATTACCTTGGGGAGGTAATTATCCCTTTTTCCTTTGGGAGCTCGAAGAGGCCAATTGGGTCAATTGTATTTCCATCCTCTTGTTATAAGTAAGGATGTTGTTGATGGTGATGTCCTTAGCTTTACTATCCTTTTGCATTTGAGCGAAGAAATCTTGTTGATTATTTTGCATTTGCAAAACCGCTTTTTGAACATCGAAAGCTTGGTCATTGGAGGGATTGTAAGAGGGTTGACATTGAACTCCTTGATTTTGGTTGTAGAATGGTCTTTGAGTTGGACTCATTGGTGGTGAGGTGTGTAATTGTTGTGGGTTTTGAATATTTTGGCTCTTGTATGAGAGGTTTGGATTGAACTTGGTGTTCTCATTATAGAAGTTGGAGTAAGGGGTGCCACTCTTGTATTCTTGGAAAGCATTCACTTATTCGGTTGTGCCCGTTCACTCTTATTGGTCATGTTCCAATGTACCACAATTCTTACATACTCCACTTGGGATAAAAGGTGTCATTGCCATTTCATTGACATGTTGAACCGGTTGTTGCTTGGGTGAATTGGAAGCTTCACTAATCTTGGCCATAACCTTATTAAACTCCAAATTCATGGTATCGATATGAGAACACATTTGTGCACTCAAGTCGGCACTCAATTGTGTGACGGAGTCTACTTCATGTCTTCCTCCCCTAGTAGCTTTTCGTGGCCTAATATATTGAGAGTTATGGACCGCCATCTCCTCAATCTCAACCCAATTTTGGTTTTCATCCACCTCGGTAAACCTTCCATTGGAACCCATGTTAAGGACATTTCTTGAGTTTTCAAATAACCCGTTCCTAAATTATTGTACTAAGAACCACTCGGTTAACACATGATGAGTGCAAGAGCGACAAGTAGTTTTGAATCTTTCCCAAGCCTCATATAGAGATTATTCATCTCTTTCCTTGAACCCGATGATTTGGGCTCTAAGCATATTAGTCTTCTCGGGTGGGTATAACTTCTTTTAAAAGGCAAGTGCTAGCTTCTTCTAATAATCGATACCAAGGGTAGCCTTATATAGACTCTTCAACCATTGTTTGGCGGTTCCGATCAACGAAAAAGGAAACAACACCCATCGAATTTGGTCTTGTGTTACCCCCGTTTGAGAAATAGCTTCACAATAGTCACCAAAAGTTTCCATGTGGATATGTGGATCTTCACTAGGCATTCCTCCGAATTGACTTCTCTCAAAAAGTTGTATGAAAGTGGACTTCGCTATAAAGTTTCCGGTCAAGTGAATGGGTGTTGGAGTACCATTAGGTAGGTTCTCCTCGGTTGGTACGAAATATGATGAGAATTTAGGCATGATTGGTTGGTTTTGTGATTGGTTTGGTATTGGGTTGCCCCCTCCTTATCTTGCAAAAGAATTGGTAAACTCAACTCTTTCCACTTGGATAACCCCTACGTCCACAAGTCCTTCAATACCGAAATTAAGTTCCTCCGTTGTTTAAGTAAAAGCACCTCTAAGGGCTCTCCTTATACCTCTCAACGTTTTATCAATTTCGTGATCATTAGGTAGGCTATTGCTTCGTTACATCCTAGGCTTGCAAAATATCGAGCACTAAAACAATTAGAACCACCTCGAGGAATTGACTTCACAAGGGCAAAAAAAGACACAACTAATAAGCAATAACGATACCAATTCAATAATACACCATCCCCGGCAAAAGCGCCATTTTCATATGCCAAAGCTTAGTCGTCACGCCCTATCAAACAATATTTATAAATCCAACAAACAACTAGCAAGTGGTAAGTCGGAGTCGATCCATGGGACATTTCATTAAACGGTTATCAAATACATGTAGCTATATCTTTGTGTCACAATTTGGGTTTGAGATTTAAGCTAGACTACTATAACGAAAATGTAAACAAATGAAACAAGGCAAGTAAATAGAGATGTAAACAAATGATTAAAAGCACTAGGGTGTCATGGATTCATAGGGGAATCATGGTACAATCACAATAATGAGTCAAACAAACAATCGTAGTTGTGTTGGGAGCGAGTTAGTTTATGTCTTACAATCCCTAGAGAGACTTAGGTCTCGGAGTTGAGTTGGTTTATAGTTTACGACACCTACGACGACTTTGTTCTCCCTATTAAACTATTTGCATGGTCTAACAGTCCTTGAGTTGGTTTATATCTTACAAGTCTTGTTGAAAAGGTAGAGAATGATGTTAGGTTGTCAATAAAGCATTTCATCACAAATAACATGTGCATAAGTTTTAAACACAACATATAATCATTCATATGAACTCATTAAGCATATATCTAACCCATGATTACTCCCCTAATCCCCCACTAACCCTAATTAGAGGACTACTCACACATCATCATGGCAAACAAGTCATAAATGGTGTAAAACATCATAACAAGCACAAACACGATGATAGAGTAAAACAATTAACAAAAGATTAAGTTAAAGGATTGAGTAAAGAGTGAAGGAATTATACCAAATTAAATTGAACAAAGGAAATAGAAGAATAATAGTAGAAATCTTTAATTAATGATGAAAAGTTGTCAATTCTTCAATACAAACCAAATAATTCTTCAATTACCAAACTAGATCTAAGATTGCTTGAACAATAATTAAGGAAGGATTAGGATATAATTATGTTAATCTAAACTAATGGATTCCCTAAGATGATGTGTTGTTTCTATAATTACATAAGCTATTTATATCAAGTACAAGTTTTAGGGTTAACTAAGGGCTTAAATAACGATTAGACCCCTTGAGGAAATCCAAAGCCTTGCCAGAGCTAGAGCAACTTGTGGGGCTCCTTGCTTTGCGTGGAAGAGATCCTGTCGTGTGGCTCGCTCGAGTTATTGGGAGCTCACACGAGCTGACAGTGAGCTCGCTCGAGCTGGGTAAAGCTCGCACGAACTCGCCCTGTTTTCCTCCTTGCTTTGGCTTGGCTGCCTCCTAAATCACGGGGGCTGGTCGTGACTCGTGGGTGTTCCTCTTCATTGCCCGAAAACTTGTTTTGTTGACTAAGGCGTTTAGTCTTGGTCTTATCTTTGATTCTTGGTCGTTAAATGCGATCAGTTTAGCTCCGAAATGCTCCAATCAAGCAAGGTTAGCGTTCTTCTCCTACCAAAGGCACCAAAACCTCATAGAATAGCAAATAGGAAGCTAAAGAAAAGAAATGACCCTAATAATAACGTAAAAGCATGTGGAACGAGGCTAGTTAGGGGACTAAATGTTCTTAAATACGAGTTACATCGAAACCCAGCAAAAAACCTTAAAAACCGTGCCCAAAACCTCTCGCGAAAACCGCCAGAAAGAGCCCCTGTTTTGCGAAAAACAGAGTCTATGACCAGCGCCTGTTCTCACTTGTTTTTACACCATTTAGGATCACATTCTAGGACCCATATTCTCATAATCACAAAATTGGTAGTCTCACGATTCCGAAACACTAAAGAAATCGGATTTTGGGTATCGTTTGAGCCTTCAACGGTTTTAGCAAAGATCGTTGCAAGCAAAGCATTGTCTTTCCTAAAAATCGACCTGTTGTACCTTCTGTCAACTTAAGCGCATTTTTGAGATCGATATCGACTTCGAGTCAGGCGTCCCATCTCATACATGTAAGTTAAGGGTGCAATATCTCTTTTTACCTTTTTTTCTTGTCTCGTCTTATTTCGTTTTTCATGCTTTATTGCATCGTGATGTATTTCATTATTTTCCCCATTCCCTTATTTTAATCGTTTGTTTATTACCATCATTAACATCATATCTCACATGTAAATCACTAATCTAATTTGGAATTTTAATCTGGCCATAACACTTATTTACATTTGTTTAGTATTTTCGTAATTTGACCATGTAAATGGTTTTACTAATGAAACTAGTATAGCTTTGTTTTGTTTATTTCGTTTACGACATAGTTTTCTAGCCCGTACATATGAATCGATTTTGTCTAACTTATGACGTAGTTTTATGGTTTAAACATGTAAAATAGAATCGAAAGTTAGCATAATGAAATAATGTCAATTAGGCTTAGCGTAAAGAATCTGAGCAGACCCCTATTTTGACGCCGCGACCGAGTCTGACCACCCAGCTTTCACCACCTCGAAACCATCACCAAACACCATCGACTCTCACGAGTATCACCACCTATCTCTAGTATTCACGACCCTTGTTAGGCGAGATATTAGCCTTGATATTTGCCGTCAATTAACACGATATTGTTAAGTTGTTTTGGTAACAAATTGGATCCCATATCATTTGTGATATGATCTTCCTAAATTGGTGCTAAGCCCTTGTATTATATATTGCTTGATGCTAATTAATAAAACACACAGAATTACAATCTCCTTTCTATGTTTGTTACTATCATTGTTAGCATGGTATCGAACCACGGTTTTTTCTCCTAAAAAAAAAAAAAAAAAAAAAAAAACCTAAGGCAGTCATCTTCTTGCCATGACTACTGGTGAAGATGCCTCGCAGTCCCAAATATCCACTCAAAAAATCGACCCTCTCTCCCCTTTTTTCACGGATCTGGGGATATCGCGGTATCAAAATTTCTCAAGTGCAATTAAACAGTCATAACAATGACGATTGGAGTCGTTCGATGCGAATGTCTCTTAAATTCCATCGTAAATTTGGCTTTTGCGACGGTTCTATTAAGAAACCAACTGATGCGTTCATGCTTGGGCAATGGGAAGTTGGCAATTGTACAATTGTTCAATGGATTCAGAATACAATTGACCCGACCGTGCTAGAAAGCGTTCCTTACGTCGAGGATGCCGCGACTGTCTGGGGAGATTTGGAGGAGCGTTTTTCCGTGGTTGATGGTACGTCGATCCATTCTCACAAAACAGAGCTTGGTGAATGTAAGCAACGAAAAGGTATGTCCGTTACTGAATACTATGGTAAATTGAAGTCATTATGGGATGCCCTGGCCATACATGAACCCCCATTTACGTGCAAAAGTGGCTGCTGGACCTGTGATAACGCTTCTCAAGCGATAAAACGACTTGATAATGAATGTCTCCACCAATTCTTTATGAGACTTGACCGTAGCCTATATGGGACACTTCGCAATCAACAGTTTCAGCTTGACCTTTTACCCACTCTCAATCATAGCTATCATATCGTGTTACAGGCCGAAAGCCTACTTACTGATGCCTCTTCGTCTGCTGATGTTACTGATGTTGTGGCGTATGCCATTCCGGGGGCATCACGCACCCTGCTGATTGGAAGGCCTTACGTGAGAAAGAAAAATTGGAACGGCGCAAACTGTTTTGTATTCACTGTCAAATTAATAGGCATGACATAAAGTCTTATTTTATTAAGCTTAATAAATTCCCGGATTGGTGGGGTAGTCGACCCCGTACTTTGGCTGAGTTGCGTCGTAGCAAGGGTGGTGGGGCTATTCAACCATGGGCACGGCTAAGACTTCTGCTGATGGGCTAGTTCACGCACATGTTGCTCATACAGCTCCTTCTTTTTGTTCCCTCCGATCGGTTGTCTGGTACGTGTATTTCTTGGATTGTAGATACCGGTACTTCTAACCATGTCACAGGTGAATTGTCTCTATTTATAGAGAGCATGGTGATTCCTCCAAGGTCGATCGGGCTGCCTAATGGAAAACGAATTATAGCCTCAAAGATGGGGACTATTTGTGTTAACAATAAAATAACTCTTCGACGGGTTTTATTTGTTCTCCACTTGACTTGTAATTTAATTTTGGTCTCCCAATTGACAATTGATCATGACTATGTGTTACAATTTACTAAAGATTGTTGTCTTATCCAGGACCGTACCTCGAGGACGATGATTGGAGTAGGTGAGCTCCAGGAAGGACTGTTTTTGCTGCACTCAGGAACCTGGTCTTCTTCAGTGAACTCGGTTGGAATAGTTGGTGCATATGAACTGTGGCATCAACGGCTCGGTCATCCGGGGGCTAATATGGTTAAATTTATTCCGTTAGCTCAACCTATTTCGTTCAATAAAAACTCGGTGTGTGATGTGTGCCACCTTGCTAAGCAAACCTATACTAGCTTCAATTTAAGTGACAATATTCCTTCTGAAATTTTTCATTTGATACATTGTGACCTTTGGGGGCCATATCGTACTTCTTCTACTTGTGGTGCTAAATATTTCTTGACTATTGTGGATGATTGTTCCTGTTCTATTTGGGTATATTTACTTCTTGCTAAAACGGAAGTCACAAACATGTTTATGCATTTTTTTATCAATGGTCAAAACACAATTCTCTAAACAGGTGAAGGTGGCACGCAGTGACAATGGCAACGAGTTTAATTGTATGGCGGAGTCTTTTTTGCAGCAGGGCATACAGTTTCAAACTTCTTGCGTTGGCACGCCTCAACAGAATGGGTGTGTTGAGCGTAATCATCGTCAAACTTTTAATGTGGCCCGGGCTTTGCTTTTTCAGGGAAACCTTCCAAACCGATTTTGGGGTGAGTGTATTCTTACAACTGTTTATTTAATTAACCATATGCCTTCCGCGCTCCTTAATCATAAAACACCTTATGAGATATTATTGGGTGTTCCTCCTTCATAATTAAATTTACGGGTTTTTGGTTGTCTTTGCTTCGTCCATAACCAAAAGACTCGGGGTGACAAATTTGAACAACGTAGTCGGAAGTGTGTTTTTCTCGATTATCCGCATAATAAGAAATGGTGGAAAGTTTATGATATTGAAACGGGAGCTATTCTTATTTCTCGTGATGTTGTTTTCTATGAGAATTCATTCCCTTTTCACGATACGGGTACTTCAAGCGAGATATTAGAGCCTTCACTTTGCCCCACTAATGATGAGTCCTTAGGCGAGATATTAGAGCCTTCTTCTACTGATGCTAATGTCCCTGTCCCTCATCTAAACACACATGCCGAGGAGCTTCCCTCTGTCATTGACGCCCCTACTGTTGAAGTGCCCGAAACTCTCCCAATTGTCGTAGATGAGCCCTCCCATAACGTCGAAACTACTCTTGGTCGAGGCCATCGACAAAAATTCCCAAACGCCAAGCTACATGGATACGTTCTTGAGACTACAAATAGTCCATCCTCTCCCAGTTCACCGAGTTCTCCTTCATCGCCCTCAGGTAATCCCTATTCCTTAGCCAATTATATCGATTGTCATAAATTTTCTCGTCTCCATAGACACTTTCTAGCAGCCATAACTGCAGGATTTGAACCTCCCTCTTTCAAATTTGCAATTCGTGATGATGGTTGGTGTCGGGCTATGCAAGAGGAGATATATGCTCTTGAAAGTAACGGGACGTGGGAATTAACGGACCTACCACCCGATAAAAAGGCTCTCGGATGTCGTTGGGTCTATAATATCAAATACAAATCAGACGGCTCCATTGAACGATTGAAAGCTCGCCTCGTTGTCTTTGTCTATAGGGAAACATTTGCTCCCGTTGTTAAAATTGGCACCATGCGTACTTTCCTCGCTGTTGCGACCGTCAAGAAATGGGAATTACATCAAATGGATGTCCATAATGCATTTTTACACGGAGATTTAAATGAAGAGGTATATATGAAGCTCCCTCCGGGCTTTAGTTGCGGTCATGATGGCAAAGTATGTCGCTTAAGGAAATCCCTTTATGGTCTTCGTCAAGCTCCTTGCTGTTGGTTCGCCAAGCTAGTTGGGGCCCTCCGAGAATACGGGTTTTGCCAATCTTATTACGATTATTCTCTTTTTAATTACTCACTTAACAAAGTTCGTTTACATGTCTTAATTTATGTGGACGATCTTGTTATTGCGGGCAATGATTCCTCGGCGATTTCTACGTTTAAGACATACTTAAATTGGTGTTTCAAAATGAAGGATTTGGAAGCATTAAAATACTTCCTTGGTCTTGAAGTGGCACGATATACCGAGGGCATCTTTCTAAATTAACGAAAATATACTCTCGATATTATAACCGAAACGGGTCTTTTGGGCGCCAAACCCGCCTCTACTCCTATGGAGATTGATCATCAGCTCCTATGGAGATTGAAGAGGTCATCGCCAACCCTATCAAAAATAAAATCCCTAGCAACAACAAATAAATGTAGTATTTAGGGGTCGAATACACAGGGAGTACAATGGTTATAAATTAGTTGATATGGCTTGAATTTTACCTTGGTCGGTCACAAATTGTGGGGGTTGGTTGATTGGTTTATGCAATGTAAAAATGTAAATGCAAACAATAAAATAAAAGAAGTCTAGGGGGTCGGTTCATACATGCAAATCGATATTTAAATTAGTTATTAAACTAGTAATCACAAATATCCATCTAGGCCTAACGACACCCAACTTTTACTTTGAGCAACGGCCTTAAGTCGGGTCCTAACAAGCTTTCACCATGAGTTAGGTCGATCTACTACAACATGCTAGTTCTAATACGAATCTGTGCCTCTCGACTTATAGAATGTATAACAAGTTTAATCCTAGAATGTG
>VHZZ01006590.1:44160-55986 GCA_009801015.1 Silene noctiflora | reverse complement strand
GCTTTACATGTTTAAAGTGCTTAATTACGTTTATTTCGGTGTATTGTGGCTGGGAGAACCTTGAGTTACTCCCCACTGACTGTGGCGTTCATGTTTACATGAATGACAGGTTCGTGGATGCTTGTCTGGGGTTGGAAGACGTGTGAGCTAGCGAGCATTGTACCTTGGACCTAGTTTGTAGTTGCTAAACATACCCGCCATACTTTACTTATTCGTGGGATATCTTTTCCCCAAACATTATTGTAGTTGTGTTTCCGCATTTTAACTTTTGTTTTTCGTATTGGAACCCGCGCTTTGATTTAAACTCTTTTTATGTTTAAAAAGTTTTAAAAACCTCGTATTTTCCGCTGCGTCTCCAATTGTTTACGTTACGTTTATAGCGGGGGTTCACATCAGCAGTCAACATAACAAAACCCGTAAGAATAGGGCAGTTGAGCAATAGAAGGAAGAATATTCTACAAGAGAGCCTATTCAAGAGAAAGCCTATAAATACCTCGATTGGAGTGAAGCAAAGGGATCATTCGAACAACATACACTCACAATCAATCACACATAAGATTATTTACCTAGCTTGGTCGCATCATTGTATTTTTCCTTTAAAATTTTACACTCGTCGTTGTTCCTCCTCAGCATCCACAAACACTTAAAGTTCATATATTGGCGGGATACCGACTTCCCCCGCAGTTTTTCCCACATTCGCGTTTTCCGCGTCACCAATTTCCTTGTGTTATTTACTTTCTCGTACCTTTTACTTTCATTGTTATTTTATTGCTTGTTGAGTATTGTTCCGTTTTTGCCCATTATTTGATCATTTAGACTCACCCTCTATTTAATCGATAGTAGGTAATTTTTTACCAAAACAATTTGGCGCCCACCGTGGGGCTAAGTGGTCAAAATATTTCTCTAGTCAACCTAACGGTATACTCAGCATGTCGGGACCTAGCCAATGCACCTCTTGAGTCCAAAGCCCCACAGTCAGCATCCCCAGTTCCACTTCAGGAATGCCAAGTTCCGTCACGCAGTCTCCCACTGTGCGGCCATCCACAGCAACGGCGGGAGTGGTGGCCACACCGACCACTGTCGCAGCAACCAAGGCGACTGCCATACCCACAAAGCCCCAGCAACCGTCCAAAAGCTCGGGCGGAGGGGTGTCCGGTCAGGCTAGGATTAACAGCCCAGTGAGGATGGAGTTAGCAAGAGCACCAGTGGTGCCCACAGGGTTGGGAGCCCTAACACCACGGGTCCCACAACCTCCTATGGGAGCACAGCCAGATATGGTGCAGCAACTGCTCAAAGGAATGGAGACCTTGCATCGTACAATGGAGGGCCTGCAGAAGGACAACCAAGCTCTAAGGGACCAGGTGGAGGCGATGTCCCAGACTGGGGTGGTACCATCAGTTGGAGAGCATACACCTACGCGGATGACACCAGGAATGCACCCAGGGAGAACCTTCCCGCAGGAGCTGCTCACCAGATTGGATTTAGAGGTAGTGTCCCCACCTGGGGTACCTCAACCACCACTGCTAGGGACAACTATGTCACCAGGAACCTTGCTTCCGTTCGGGGCCATGCCCTCACCGGGAGTAGTGGCCACGTCAGGGGTCACCCAGCCAGGGATGATGTCCTCCTCAGGGGTTACCTCGTCAGGAGTAGCAACAAGAGGAGTTGTACCGGCAGGGTTGGGAGCTATAACGCCTGACATTATGTCACCATTCGTCAGTTCGCCATTTTTTCAGTGGAAACCCACAGATGACCAATGCCCTCGTAAAAGGAAACATGTACGCACAACAGACTCAGGACGCGCAGTTTAGGCCCATCGTCAACAGGACACCACTGCCAAACAACTACGCAGTCCCTCAGTACGCCTTAGGGGGCACCCTAGTACCCAGCAATCCCTTCGGTTCCTTTCACCCAAACCCCAATCCTCATCTAGGGGCAGGCACACTAGTAGAACAACATTTGCAGGAGATCAAAGCAATGCTAAGCAAGGTGTCAGGGATGCCATGTCCAATAGAAGTGGCAACGCTAGAGAGCTACCGCCAACCATGACCCTTTATAATGGAACGACAGACCCCTTGGATCACGTAAATCATTACTAGCAGAAAATGATGGTAATCACCGCAACCGGATCCTTGAAGGAAGCGTGTATGTGCAAGGGTTTCGGGTCGACCCTCTCAGGAGCAGCATTGCAATGGTTCATGAGCTTGCCAAATAGGTCAAGCTCAACCTTTGCAGATTTGGTTAATGCCTTCAACCAACAATTCGCCAGTAGCCGCAAGCCATAGAAGCAAACAAGCGACCTATACAAGGTCATCCAAAGATTCGAGGAGTCCACCCGAGACTTCCTGAACAGGTCCAATATGGAGAAGGTTTATATTCCCAGGTGCGATATAGCCACGGCGATAGAAGCGTTCAGGCAGGGGCTCATTCAAGATTCAGACCTGTACAGGGATCTCACTAAGTATCCTTGTACTACCTTCGAGGANATAGAAGCGTTCAGGCAGGGGCTCATTCAAGATTCAGACCTGTACAGGGATCTCACTAAGTATCCTTGTACTACCTTCGAGGACGTACAAGGAAAGGCCATGGCTGCAATTCGCGTAGAGGAGGACAAATCCAGAAGGGGCATGTACGATACAGAACGTACCAGTAGGATGGTACCAACCGAAAAGAAAAATGAGAGGGCAAAACCCAACAACAAGAACACCGTAAACAAAGTCTCTGGGGAGGCGGATTGGAAAGAGAGTGCCAGTTTGCTGCCCAAGCTAAGCGAGTACGGGTTCACTACGGGATTGACAGGGGTGCTGAAAGCACTAAGAGAGCTTGGAAGGCGAGTCAGGTGGCCCAAGAAGCTGGTGCCCCGAGAGAACGATAAGAGAGATGCCAGCAAAAGGTGTGAGTACCATAATGACATCAGCCACAACACTGAAGACTGCGTAGTTTTGCGGAAGGAGATCAAGTTCCTCCACGGAGCAGGGTGCTTAAACCACCTCCTGCCTCGGGGGCCAAATCTAGTAAGCTAAACACAGCAGAACAGGTGCTACCTTTCCCGCCACCTTTACATTCCAGGGTCATAAATGTAATCACACGGGGGTCAGACATATGTGGCCTAACTTATTCCGCAGCTAAGCGAGATGCCACTGAGACGAAGGGAGATAAGCCAGAGTTTTACCGTCGCATTAACACCAGTGATCTGCCAGTAGTCACATTCGACGAGGTCGATGCCCCAGACACAGGGAAGCAGCACCACGACGCATTGATTATCACCTTCTCAATAGGGAACTGCCTGGTGAAAAAGATCCTTGTTGATACTGGAAGTTCCGTGAATCTGATAATGCTGGAATCCCTAAGAAACATGGGCTTCAGTGGGGAGGACCTAGTTCAGAAGGCAGTCCCACTGGTGGGATTCAGTGGGGAAACCAAGCACTCCTTGGGAAAAATAGTGATCCCCACCTACGTTGGGGGAGTAAACAAGTAGGTACGATACTTGGTCATTGACGGCCCTTCCACCTACAACGTCATCCTGGGCAGGCCGTGGATCCATGAGATGAGGGAGATACCATCCACGTACCACTAGAGTTTGAAATTCCCGACACCATGGGGAGTTCAGGAGATTCGTGGAGACCAAAGGGAAGCCATAGATTGCTACAGAGACGCCCTAAAGCCCACTGCAAGGCCTCTGCCCGCATAGCAATTACAGAAGTTGTACGTCCAGATGGAGTAAGTTATGCCTCCATAGGCGGAACTCGATGAAGTCAACCTGGACGTACAACACCCAGAACGAACCGTGCTACTAGGTTCCGTTGTACAGGTAGCACCCACCAGTCCGTACTTAAGTTCTTACGCACTAACATGGATTGCTTTGCTTGGTTACACGAGAATATGGTAAGCATTGACCCAAGCATCATAACACACCGCCTGAATGTCAACCCCACCTAACAGCCCGTACAACAGTAGAGATGAAAGTTCGCTCCAGAAAGGAACGCAGTAATCAACCAGGAAGTAGAAAACCTGCTGGCAGCCGGGAAAATCAAAGAGGTCAAGTACCCAGAATGGTTGTCAAATGTAGTAGTCGTGCCAAAGAAATACAAAAAATGGAGGGTGTGTGTAGACTTCACGGATCTAAACAAGGCGTGCCCAAAAGATTCGTTCCCACTGCCACACATAGATGCCATGGTGGATGCCACAGCAGGCCACGAAATGCTCACCTTCCTGGATGCATGGAGTGGCTAAAATCAAATTAAGATGCACCCAGAAGATCAGGTGAAGATAACCTTCCGATCTGAAAAAGGTTTGTACTGCTACAACGTGATGGGTTCAACTTACCAACGGTTGGTCAATAAAATGTTCAAAGACGAAATTAGCAAAACGATGGATGTATATATAGACGATATGCTGGTCAAATCAAAACAGGCAGAACAACACATGGCCCACCTCGCTAATACATTCGAAATACTCAGGAAGTACAGCATGAAGCTGAACCCCCTAAAGTGGACATTTGGAGTTTTTTCCGGAAAATTCCTGAGGTACTTGGTCACCCAAATGGGGATTGAGGCGAGCACTGAGCAGATCAAGGCGGTGCTACAGCTTGAGTCCCATCAGAAGTCAAAGGACGTATAGAGACTGATAGGGAGGGTGGCCGCCCTGAGCAAGTTCATTTCAAGATCCTCAGATAGGTGTCGACTGTTCTATGACATGCTGAGGAAGAGTGAAAGATTCGAGTGGACAGCAGAGAACTAGAAGGCATTTGAGGAGCTCAAAATTTACCTCAGTACACCACCATTACTTTTTAAGCCTGAGCCAAGAGAACCCCTGTACCTGTACCTGACAGTAACTGAGGCGGCAGCCAGCGCAGTACTAGTTCGGGAACATGAAGAAGCACAAAAGCCAGTATACTACATCAGTAAGTCTTTGCTGCCTGCAGAGACCATGTACTCCTCACTTGAAAAACTCATTTTGGCTCTTGTCACTGCTTCCCATACGTTGTGTCCATACTTTGAATCGCATACCATCTCAGTAGTCACTAGTTACCACCTGAAAGCCGTAATAAGAAAACCAGAACTGTCATGGAGAATGGCCAAGTGGTCAGTCCACCTGAGTGGGTATGATCTGAAATTTGAGCCTCGAACGGCAATAAAATCTCAAGCATTGGCTGACTTCGTCTCATATTTTAGTCCAGCACTCCAACAGGAGGCCAATAAAGATGTGTTGACCCTGACATAGGATAAGGGTGATCAGCGATGGATACTCTATGTTGATGGGGCCTCCAACATGAAAGGAACGGGGGTAGGCCTAGTCCTTCGTTCTCCTCAAGGGGAACAAATTGTTCAAGCAATACGATGCGAGTTTAGAGCCACTAACACTGAAGTAGAGTATGAGGCCCTCATCCTGGGCATGCAACTGGCTTTGTATCTTTGTATGAGACACATAGAGGTGTTCAGTGATTCACAACTCATTATAAATCACGTGAACGACGTCTATACCGCCAGAGACTCAAAAATGGTAGCCTACCTCAAGGTCACAAAAGAATTGATACCTCGTTTTACAAGCTTTTCTATACAGCAAGTTCCCAGGGACTATAACATGGAGGCCGATGCACTGGCTACCCTAGGAGCCACATTCAAACCAGGGGAAATCTCAATGATTCCCATCATACACGTGCTGGAACCTGCTGTTCGCAAACAGGGATCTGCTGACGACAAAACATACACACAGTGGACGCAAGAAGCAAGCGTCCTATGCACCACGGATAACCTGGATAGTCCGTCTGACTGGGGACAGCCATACTATGATTGGCTGCGTAATGACGTGCTCCCTTCTGATAAGAGGGAAGTGCGAAGTTTCAAAATGAAGGCCTCCAGGTTCGTATTGATTGACAATGTACTGTTCAGAAAGTCCCTAGAAGGCCCATACCTGTGATGCCTGAGCAGTCAGGAGGCACAGGCTGTTATGCATGACATCCACGACGGGGAATGTGGAAATCATGCAGGGGGCAGGAGCCTTTCCAATAAGGCACTCAGGCAGGGATAATTCTGGCCAACTATGTGTAAGGATGTTATTGAACACGTAAAGAAATGTGACGCCTGCCAGAGGCATGCACCAGTCATCCATCCGCCAGCAGAGCCATTACACTCGATAATCTCACCGTGGCCCTTCATGAAGTGGGGAATGGACATTGTGGGTCCTCTGCCCCGTGCCCCAGGAAATAAGACTTATATGCTCGCTATAACGGACTATTTCTCTAAGTGGATAGAGGCAGAGGCGTTCCCCCATATTCTTGAGAGGCACGTGATCTCCTTCATCAAGCGGAACATCATAAGGAGATATGGCATCCCCTCGGAAATAATATGTGATAATGGGTCCCAGTTTGTGTTTGACAACGCCGAGGCCTTATGTGCCAGGTGGAACATTGTACTGCTCAACTCTACTCCCAGGAACCCTCAATCCAATGGCCAAGCAAAATCTAGTAATAAGATTGTGATAGAGAACTTGAGGAAGAGGTTGCACGAACTAGGAGGCAAATGGGCAGATGAGCTCCCCTTGGTACTATAGTCCGACAGAACCACCCCTAAGGTGGCAACAGGGTAAACACCGTACAACCTGGTGTACGGAGCAGAGGTCGTGATTCCTGCTGAGGTACGAGCACCGACACACAGGTACGGATGCATTACTGAAGACAGGAACCGAGTGGAAATGGCGAGTAGCCTGGATACTGTGGACGAACTCAGAACCACTGCCCAGATCAGGATAGCCTCTTACAAGCAGACTGCTGCTAGGAGTTACAACAAGAACGTGAGAATCAGGACCTTGCAGGTAGAGGATCTGTTGCTCAGGAAGGTTTTTCAGAATACCAAGAACAAACGAGCAGGAAAGTTCGCCTACAACTGGGAGGGGCCATATCAAGTAGAAAGCGTGGTGGGTAATGTAGCGTATAAGCTCATAACCATGGAAGGCAAGTTCGTACACAAGCCGTGGAACATTGTCCACCTGAAGAAATACTACATTTGAGTTCCTTCAGTTAGTATCCTCCCACATAAGGTACGAAATTTGCAAATATGTACAGGCACAACTGGTACAAAAGACAGCTTCTTGTAACTAACTTTGTCATACAACAGTTAACATGAGAGGGGGTAGAACGCCCATAATCCACCCATTGGAACTACGGACCAAGCTCCTATAAGGTACAACAATAGCAATAGCAGTCTGAGAATTATCTTTAATTCTTACTACCTGAGCAAGTAACGTGTTGTTTCCTTCTTCAGTTTAACTCCAGAGTGAACACTGTCCACCTGACAAGGTACCACGTTCAGAACTCGCGTGCTAGCCACCTAAGACCTATCAGGTACTGCTAAGGGGATGGCAACTTAAAACATACTCTTAAGATTCTCTTTGTAAAATTTCTAATTTTCCGTCCCCACAATGTTGTCTTAACAAGGAGCATTGATGAGTAAACGAGGGAGATGCGTCTTTTAGATGTCTTTCCAAAGGGCCCGGATTAAAAGATATTTTATTTTTCTAAATTTGGAATGTACCGCCTCAGGAAGCACAGTTTTACGCTCCTGAAAAACTCTCTTTTATAATTTGCTCCCTCCGTATTTTAATAAATTTGGTTTCCTTCCTTTTTTGAGATGCTTAAGGTGCATTTTTGAGTTGGCAATTAATCCCCAGCAGTCCGATAGAAATAGGGACTAGCAAAATGTTCCTCCTGCGGGAAGTACATCGTTCGCGTGGTCGATCAAGCAACTTTGGCGTCCCCTCAGGACGAACAAACTCCAGTATAACCATAGTCACCCCAACAAAACAGTACGAAAAGATGGCCAACAAACAGATGCATACAAACACAGAACAAGTACGCACAACATGAACATAACGAAAGTCAACAGCTAACATAAAGAAACCCCTAGAGGGGGCAAAAGTACGATGGTCCAAAAAAGAAAGCCACAAAGGGCAACAGCAGAACAAAACATTACAAAAAACAAAGGGGCATTCCCCATTTAAACTACCTGATCTGAAGAAGGCTCAGTAGGAGTAGGAGTGGCAACAGAATCAGGAACAACCTCCTCAGCAGGGACCGCCACCTCAGCTTCCCCCTCGGCCAGAGCCTCCTTAGCAAGCACCGCCTCTCAGCATGAGCAGCCTCCTCAGTAGAAGGGCCACTCCCCTCATCCTCCGCCATCAGCTCATAAATGATACTGAAGTCTGGCTTGGTGGGGAAAGCGGCAGCCAACTGCTTCTCCTCCTCGGCCAAATTCCATGAGGTGTGGGTCCCACCTTGGAGCTCTTGAAGACGCTTAATTTTGGATTCCCAGGTGGCATACACCAGAGCGTCCAGAAGCAGCTTCTTCAGGGTCCCTACCTGGTCCTCTACTGCGGCCAAGCTGTCGGTAAGAGAGGAGTAGGTGCTCTCAACCTTTAGAAATTGCCTCTGCGTACGGGCCAGCTGATCCTGTGCCATCTTCTTGTCCTCATCAGCAGTGGAGAGCTGAGACTCCAATTCAAAGACCCTTTTCTGCAGGGCATTCACCTCACCCATCAAACGGGGGACCTCCTTGCGAATGAAGAGATGATGTTGAAGACTCTGCAGAAATATGAGTTATAAGAACATAACCCCAGGGAAAACACGAAAAAAGTCAATAAAAAACTAAACTCACAGCAAAGGCGGACTCCGCTGAAAAATCCAGCATTTCGGGAAGGGGCTTGGAGCCCAGGCTCCGAGCAGCATCAGGCAGGAGGAACTGCTCCAATTGGGGCCAGAGAGGGACATCAGAACTTCCTTTATACCCACGAGGGAACGGAGCAGAATGGTAGTATTGGGCAGACCAGGTCTAGGCGTCGGACTAGAAGCAGCCTTTGGTTCTGACTCAGCAGGGGCATTAGCCTTCTTCTTAGCAGCAGGCTGAGGAGGCACAACAGGCAGCTTATGCTTCTTCCTCTCAAGAACAGAGTCAAGGAAAAAGGGGGTCTTGCCTACACAAGGGTCACAACACCAGCCACACAGCAACCTTCCGCGAATACAACAAATAATAATAAACGACAAAAGGAACACAAGTAGGGCCTCACCAGCAGACATTCTTGATTTCACTGAGGGGTCAACACTTGGGCCAACCAAAGTCCCTTCTTCAAGTCCCGTTGAGTCGTCTGGGCCCACTTTTTCGTCCACGTTAAGTGGATGGGAGGAGGAACCAGTTGGTTGCACAGAGAAGAGGGTTGGGAAGGTACGGACTGAAGCAGACAAAGCAAGCAGGCGAGAAACTGCAGAAAGATCCTTGGAGGGAGTCGGTTGAGGCAGCGCTGCAAAAACGCACAAGTAAGAATCGTGAGATCAAAAGGAACCAAGAGAATGGACAGCGAGAGTTACCTTCTACAGGACCCCTCTTGTCCAGCAGAAAGTCTGGGGTAGGATAAATGTAGTCAATCTTCACGAAGACGTAACGAGAGAACCAGCCATCATCTCTCACTTTGGAAGGGAGGATGATACCAACATTAATTTTATTACAGGAACGAAGGGTCACAATACCATGACCCAGAGATCTGACAGATTACATGGCAACCTGATCGCCAAAACTCAGGCCAAGGCTATAGTCCTCATCTAGGATATACAAGGACAACAGTACCCGCCATGCATGTGGCATAAGCTGACTCATCGCCAGCTTATTGAGGGTAAGGAGCCGCTGCATCAATGAAGGGAGGGGAAAGGAGAATCCCAACTGAAAGACGTGATCATACAAACACGCCCAGCCAGGATTGTAGAAGTCTGGAGCCTCGCCTGGCTGGGGAAGGAGGATCACCACATCCTCTCCCAACCCAAACTTCTCTCGCACCTCAGCTACATCAGTATCGGCGTAACAAGAGTCGCATAGATGAGGTTCAGTGAGAATTCCAGTAGAAGCGAAGGGGCTTGAAGAGGGAGGTTGCGGTGAGGGAGGGGAATGAGAGGCTTGGCGGGTGGATTTTTTAGGCATGATGAGTGAGGGAGGGGAAGAGAGGAATTAACTGGAAGAAGATGAAAGTTGGGTGAGGAAAGGAAAAGTGAAAAGTGATCGGGGGTTGGGGTATTTAAAAGAAAGTAGTTGAGGGAGAGTGGGAAAGTGAGTAGTTGGGGGAGAGTGGGAAAGTGACTGGTTAAGAGAGAGTGGGAAATTGGGAAGTTGTGAGGGATTGGGAGAGTGGGGAGTTAAGGCATAATAAAAGGCATGCCCTGATGGGACAACTGCCAAAGCACGCGAAGCTGAACAACTCCCAGCCGCATTTCTTATTGAAAAAGAAACTGCCATCATTACATGGGTAAGTGAAGAAAATTACTTTGGGGGTAAATGTTTGGGATAAAATCCACCACATATTCTCGGTATGACGTGGCAACGCATTATTGGGCCAGCAACGATCGTGGGTACAACCTGTAAAAGGGAATAACCTTGGTACCTGCAGAGTAAGAACAAGGTACCTGTAGAGAAGGAACGAGGACCAAGTCAGCAGTCAACATAACAAAACCCGTGAGAATAGGGCAGTAAAGCAATAGAAGGAAGAATATTCTACAAGAGAGCCTATTCAAGAGAAAGCCTATAAATACCTCGACTGGAGTGAAGCAAAGGGATCATTCGAACAACATAGACTCACAATCACTCACACTTAAGATTATTTACCTAGCTTGGTCGCATCATTGTATTTTTCCTTTAAAAGTTTACACTCGCCGTTGTTCTTCCTCAGCATCCACAAACAGTTATAGTGCATATATTGGCGGGATACCGACTCCCCCCGCGGTTTTTCCTACATTCTGGTTTTCCGCGTCACCAATTTTCTTGTGTTATTTACTTTCTCGTACCTTTTACTTTCATTGTTATTTTCTTGCTAGCTGAGTATTGTCCCGTTTTTGTCCATTATTTGATCATTTAGACTCACCCTCTATTTAATCGGTAGTAGGTAATTTTTTACCAAAACAGATGTCGAACAACAAAGATTGATAGATTATAGGAAAAAAGATGCAAAAGCATTCATATTTTTTCAATCATCTATTCATGAAAATATTTTCTCCGGACTTGCATCAGCAGCAACTTCAAAGGAGGCATGGCATATTTTAACTGAATTCAAAGGCTCGGATAAGTTAATAGCTATTAAGCTTCAAATTCTACGCCACGATTTTGAAAGTTTAAATATGCAAAATAATGAGTCTGTGCAAGATTGCCTATCTAGAGCTAGTACAATTGTGAATAAAATGAAGTCTTACGGGGAAGATATTTCAAATAAAACTGTGGTTCCAAAATTTTTGAGACATCTTACTTCTAAATTTGTTTCTATTGTCGCTGCAATTGAGGAAGCTCATGATATGTCAACTTATTGTTTTGATGAATTAATGACTTCTTTGCAAGCTCATGTAGAACGACTAAATCATTCACAAGAAAAGAATGAAGAAAAGGCATTTCAGGTGAAGGGAGAATCTTGAAAAGAAAAAGTGATAGGAACTCTCATCGTCAGGGCTATCAAACAATATTTATACTCAAACTAACTAGCAAGTAGCAAGTAGAGGTCGGATCTCAAAGGATGGTTTGTCAAACGATTATCAAATGCAAGTAGTCATATTTTTGTGACACCCCGCTATTTAGGGCACGAATAATTTAACATAAAAGAGAAAGTACGTTGCGGAAATAAGAGATTTTTAAAACATTTTTAAGTCCAAAAGCGAAGAGTCATCATCTACTAATATGCAGAAAATAATGTAAAGATAGATAAGTTATACAGACAATAAAGTAAGAGTGTTGGGGAAAATATATCCCACGAATGACAACTTAATAATCATAAGGAGGTAAGTCTACTAAATCGAAAGCTAAAGGC
>VHZZ01006585.1:32162-44707 GCA_009801015.1 Silene noctiflora | reverse complement strand
TCCCTTGTGTATTCTTATTTTGAGATTTTAATAATGATATTTAAATCATCGTTGTGATCGCACTATTGTTGATGACACTTACTCCAACAATTAGTTTGTATGAATTGATATAATAGGTATTTAAAAAGATATTTATCACTAATTGTATAGTTTCCTTTCATAAAATGAGCATTTTGAAGGGAAATTTTCAAGGAGTGTTAATCTTTTAGTAATACTAGTATAGATCCCGTACTATAGTACGGTATTTGTAAAAGGTTGTGTTAGAGAAAGTTGTAATTAAAATGTTGACATTAAACATTTTTACATTTAATAAATCTACTATTATAAAGTTTTGTATTAAGACGAATTCTGAATCACCTATAGTAGTTGAGAATTCATTTTTTGTGTTTTTTATAAAATTCAGCCTAAATAGGATTTACATCAAAGGTATTTTAGATGCCTGATATTTTTTAGGGAGTTGATTAGAAAAAATATTTAAAAAACTAAACAAATTACATCTCTATATTTCTTGGTTTTTAAGATAATAACACTGAGCGAGATTTTTTAGCAAGATTTTTGCCAACTAATGGAACCAAATTAATGGATTAAATTAACAGTGTACCCACTTACTTCATTAGTTAAAATTTGTCAAGAGTAATAATAACATTGAGCGGGAATTTTTAAGTAGTGTTAATCTTTTAGTATATAGGGGATTATTGATTTATTTTTTCTATGAGGATCAGTTGAAAAGGATTATATCAAATGTACGGGAAGTTTAAGGGAAGTATTGTGTATTGTGCATATAATTCCGATTAGTGTATTTTCTTTTGCTCAAAATAGATTGACTACAATATATTCTTGCTGAAAATAGAAGAGGTTTAAATTCTAATTAATGTAGTATTTTTTGTTCAAAATAGATTGACTACAATTTATTATTGCTGAAAATAGAAGAGGTTTAAATTCCGATTAGTGTAGTTTTTTTTGCTCAAAATAGATTGACTACAATATATTATTGCTGAAAATAGAAGATGATATTTATTAATTGAATACAATATTTTATTGCTGAAAATAGAAAAATGATATTTTTGCAATTTTGCGCAAGGAAGCAATTGAGCGGGAAAATAAGCGGGATTACCCTAGACTTGTTAATCTTTTAGTCTATAGGGAACTACTGTAAATCCATGCATAAATGCACTGTTTTTTTTAGATCAGGATGTTAAAGAGCTTAGTAAATAAAATGATAAAATTTAAAGCAAATTTAAATATTTACCCACTATGAAAAATAGATATTAAATTAAAGTGTTAGAATATATATTTATTCGTAAGTTTATAGTATTAGAAGCAAGCTCTCTATGAATATCTTCTATAAACAATGTCAATTAAATTACGTAAAACATTTAGCAGAGAATATATGAATTTTCATATTTATAAAATTTAGATTAAATATATTATTACAAAACGACCTAAACGAAATGCTATTAATTATGGATTAGCGATTTGTTATACTGCAATTGTATTTCATAGGTACACTAATACATGATATAATAATAAGATCATATAAATCAGATGTAAAGCCCAACTTTTATGAAATAATGACAATTAATAGAGACCCAACTTCTTCCTAAATAGTTGAGCGGGAAAATTTGGAGTAAGACTTATTCTTTTATTAGTTAACTAGTGTAAATCTCGTGCATAAATGCACGATTTTTTTAGATCGAGATGTTAGAGTCCTTATCAAATAGAGATAATAAAATTTAAAACGAGTTTAAATATTTACACATTATGGATAATAGATATAAAGTTAAAGTGTAAAAATATATATTTATTTGTTAGTTTATAATATTAGAAGTTAAAACTCTATGTGAATATATTTTATAAACAATGTTAATTAAAATTATGTAAAACTCAATTAAAGCTCTATGTGAATATATTTTGTGAATTTTCATATTTATAAAATTTAGATTAAATATATTATTACAAAATGATCTATACAAAATGTTATCAAGAGTAGCGATTTGTTGTGATGCAATCATGTTTCATAGGTAGACTATATAAATCAAATGTAAGACCTAACTTTTACAGGTTAATGACAACTAATCAAAATTGGTTTGTAGCCTATTATTCATAGGTAGTTTATAATTCAAAAAGGGCCCAATTATGAGAAATATTGCATTGACGGGAAAACAAGAAAATCTTTTATTCTCTTAGTTGTATTAAAGGGGGATTGATTCATATATCCCGTTGTGTTATAGTTCTAATGAGATCCAATTTATTATGGACTAATATTATGGACAAATAAATTATTATAGCCCAATTATTACCTAGTTTGCCATCTAAAGAGTTAGCCCATTTTTCTGAGCGTGCAACACATAAGAGTTTTTATTCTCATAATAATAAGGGAGATGAAGTGAGAAGAGAAGAGATTATAGATTTAAGAGGTAAAAAAAGATGATGAAGTTAAATCAAGTGCGTTATTTCTGAGCTAAGAGCATAAGGTGGATCTAGACTTTATATTCTTCACAAAAACTTTTGAGAGACGGTCTCTTAATAGCGTTATTTTGTTGAGCAATAAGGACTTGTGCTCTTACATCTGCCATTAACATTTTTCCTTTGTTTAAATGTGTGTGTGAGTGGGGACGCAAAATTAAAAGACAAATTCTCATTTAAGACGACATAACTAAAAGATAGACATGGCTAACGCAAAAAGTAGGTCTTTCTTAAAAAAATATATATCCGTCTTAATAATAAAACGGGTAAAGTAACACCCTATTTGTATAGATGGGCAAATTGCTAATGGCAATACATTTTGTTTTTGTCTTATTTGTAATAGTCGACCCTTTTAAGATTACTTGGACAAATATGTCCGTCTCAAATAGCTGTGGAACAAATTTCATTATGAATACGAGGATACACATAAGATAAAATCCTAAAACTGACCTTTGAAATGCAAGGAAACATATGTTAATGTTAATACATAAATGGCAGCAAGTTAAGGTTGTGGCTAATGGCTGTCTTATCCTGTTAATTAAACTGGTAATAAAAAAGTTAACTCTGTAATTAACAGATATGAGACAAACCTGCCACCAAAACAAACTAATATACATTTTTCACAAAAATCAGAACTTTTGCAACCAAAATATTTGTTTCTCTAATTCATTCTTTTTATTTCCGTTTTCATTCCAAATTTAAGTGTTATTATGGTTTTAATGAGTAGTTTGAGAATCTAATTCCCTGTTGCTTTTCATTATTCTCAGAATATTATTATTGTAAGCACCTTCTTTAAATGATTGTTTTTTTAAACAAATTTGTGGATAGTTGCAGTTTTTTTAATTCACCTAATTAATGGTGGTTGCAGGCTATGAAGTTTGGATAAAAATGGCGGCTCCTTGAATGTATACTCCATAATTTGACATTATAAGTTTTCCTGGTTTCTTTTTTTGTGATCCAGGAAGGCTAAAGATGACAACCCAACAAGAGGAAAATGCAAATGAAAGCCATGTTGTAGGTACATTTTTATTTCTTGAGCTTTTGTTGTTGTTTGCATTTAGGACATTCCATGCAATTTTCATTCAGGGTCATTCGGAAACAGCCTCTTTGTATTGCTAACAAATGGGTTAGGTTGCAAAAGGAATCCAGGATCAAGGGATGGGTGATGGGATGATACTTGATTTGATTGAAAAGGGAATTTAGGATAAATACAACATTAACTGCAAGAGAATCATGAGAGATGGTGGTCAGAACATGGAAATGTATTGCAGCATTGTATATGCCAAGAAGCATAACTACGGTTTACTGGTGTTCGAATTTCCATTACAATTTTGAAATATTGAATGTTCCAATTTGTTGCAATGGAAGCATGATGTTTTTTGTGAGCCATTATGTGAATTTGAGAGTACGACTTTTGTAAAAATATTTGTGTACCAAATTTGGCATTAACTTGTCTAACAACTCAGTGAAAGTTTTTCATCCCCTTCAATTCTATTGCAACTACAATTGACCTGCATAAAATTTGAACTGCAATCAACATTGTATCCTTTTTTTCTTTAGTATTAATGACGTTTTGGTGGGCTTAGTTCAAAAGGTTAATTCACCCCCAAGCAATTAATTGTTTTCACTTTGTCCCCCTTCGCCACGCCAAAAACCATGTTGCATGAAGTGAATTTTTTTTTTTTTTGTTTACCTCAGGAGTTCAGGCAACTTCTGCCATTTTTTTTAAATAAACAGCATTGCATCAAGTATTTTTTTTACTAGGAAAGAGTACTTTCTAACTGGAAAAAGGTTTTATTACTGGTGTTCTATTTTCTATATCTTTTCTTTCTGAGTTCATATATCAGGCTGTATGCCAAGCAGGTTTTTATGCCAAGCAGGTTTTAGAAAAATTGTTCGACATTTGCTCGTCTCTTGACCCCCAAACTTCTCTTTTCAGTAGTGAAACTTGTTTAATCTAACAGTTGATCAGACGATACATACAGGGTGCTCTCTCTATGAACTGCTACATGCCGAAACACTAGAGAGAGAAAGGCAACAGATAGATAAACAGCCTCCTGAGAGACAAGACGACCTTGGAAAGCCGAAGGAAAATTCAAGTAAAAGCTTTATATCCAGAAAAGAGAAGTCTGGTAAATGGATTTTTTTTTCTTGGAAGGGATTCTCTATGATAGTAAACATGTTTGATAGCTGAGTTTAAGGGTCGAAATGCATTGTTTGCCTCAATCATTGTGTATATCTTGCATCTTGGCCTCTTTTGTATATGTGTTTTCCATTTTGTTAATCATCCATCAGTTCTCAGATATAATATTGTCAAATGTCAACCCATGTAGATGTATTTTGCTTTACACCCTGTGGCGGATCTTGGAGCAAAAAAATGAGGCTTAGTGGCACACTAAGCCCAAGGGTCAACGAGGTACTAGACAAAACGCCTCGTATGCGCCACAAGTGCGCTTTTAGACAAGGTGTTGTCACTTAGACGCACTGCTACGCAATTTTATTATTATTTTCTCTTTCTAGTTCTTTTATTTTTCCCTTCTCTTTGGCAATTTATCCCTAACGTTTAGTATTTTACATGCTAACCAGCTTTAAAATCCAATATAGAAAAAAAATTGCCCAAAACACTATCTAGAAAATACTCTGTAATCTGTCTGCAAAAACAGTGGACTTAGTGTCTTTGAGGTGCCTGCCTTCGGTTTCTGCCTTGTGCTTTGTTGCTTCAGAACCCTTCTCGCCTAAGTGCACCTCACACCTTTTAAAACTATGATATGGGGCCAAGATTTGGACCCTTGACCTCATATATGAAATTTTCATCTCTTGACCATCGAGCTAAATGGGCCCAATGCTAGATCATGTAATGAAATATATTGAACTTAAAAATACAGTAGGGGTTGGGCCCCTCTCCAACCCACGAAAAACATCGACTACTGGTTACTCAGACTTTGTTAAAGTGACTTGCTTCTATGTAGGCGTGTATTCTTTCGTATACATAATTTTGATGATAGCATTTATCTTTCCAAATGTCAGTTCTTTCAAAATAAATTTGGGTGCATATCTCATCCACCTACTAGGTGTGACATGAATTATGCCGTGTGCCCGAGAACCAATTTCATTTACGAGCATTTTTTAGTGAGAGAGTGATGTTGTTTCACCTCGACCCTCAGTTGGTGCAAGATGGATCATTATTCCTTCCCCCTTCACTCTTTGACATGTTGCCAGCAATTTCCGGTTGATAACGTGCTTAACAGGAAAAAAATTATCTAATAATCACAATCTCTATTGTCCTAGTGTAAGGGGGAAACTCTATTGTGTGCGCGCGCATCTTTCTCTCCCATCAGCTGTTGTTCTGTACTCTTTAACGACTCTGTTGCCTCCTATCAGCTATTGTTCTGTACACTTAAACATTGAATTATTGGTCTAATAACTCTTTGAAGCTAAATTTGCTTTTTACCATTTCTGTATATGCTTTTTACTATTTCTGTATATGCCCATAGTTTATGTCAACTTCTTCTTGCATCAGGTCGCTTGAAAAAATTAGAGCAACTTTTATCTCATGCCGGTAATAAACACTGTGCAGACTGTGGCTCTCCAAATCCTAAATGGGTGTAAGTTTTTTTTTTTTCCTGGATTTTGGATCTACACATATAGATCATAAAAGAAAAGTGGTTGTAGAGTTTATTGTCATAGTGCCGTGATCCAGTGGACACAACAAATAGCATGCATGATTATAATTACATGGACTTGCCTAGAATGCATGGAATAGGCTGGGGGTAAGTTTTAGTTAGGAGATAATTATGAGGGAAGTTAATTGCCGGAGTAATATAAGCTTGACATTTAAGGTAATGATTATTGAGGTGAACTTGTACCCCATTAATCATGATTTGGGGGTGCGTGGGTCAATGTATTACCCTTTTATGAAAGTAAAGATTTCGGGGATAAACAGTTACTCTCATACCAAGCATAAAAAGAAACTATTATACATATTACTCCCCAAGCAAGCCCTAAAGTTGGAAATTTTTTAGACGTGATGAATACCATATTTTTGTTTGAACTTCAGGTCCCTGGGTGCTGGTGTGTTCATTTGTATCAAGTGCTCAGGGGTGCACAGAAATCTTGGAGTGCATATAACAAAGGTACGGTAATATGATACATTTCTACAATATCAACAGGGTACTCATTATACTTTTTATTTATTTTTTTATTTTTTTAAAAGAACTCGTTATACTTTCAATACTCTTCATCACTCCTTTCTTTTGTCAAAATAAAATAAGTAGGAGCTTATCATCTCTATGATAGGGATGTATTCCCTCCCTCCATTCGAGTTCATACATCTGCTTTTTTATCAATGTTTGAGGAAATGGAAAGCATGTGAGAACGGATATGGGGCCCACACTCACATCGGAGGAATTTGTCTGTTATGTCTTACCCAGAGTGAAAATGTACTGAATTCATTTAAGCATTTTAAAAAGGAATGAAATGAATGTAGGGAGTATTTGACAAATCAACCATGTTGAAAACCTGAAACCTTTGATGAGCATACCTCATGGCTCATAGTGCATTAAGCTCAGCCATATTTGATTTTACTGTTGTGCAGCTTCGTCGTGGTTTCCTTTGTTGCACTGGAAACAATTTAATGGAGGATATTTTGGCAGTTGACAGTTTAAGTAGATCGTAATCCATTGACTGTTCATGGAGAATCTCTTCGGGCCATAAATATGCCTCTAATTTCCATCATCTGTAATGAATTACTGATAGTATTTTGGCAATCCACCCAGTTTAGCAGATTGTAGACCATTGTTAATATCAATATATCTATCTATATCGGTTACAGACTTGAGCTCTTACTAAATTTTGTTAGACATGAAAATTTCGTGTTACATTAAACTAGTGTAAATATTAGGTTGAGGGTTTGTGAAGTCACTCGCATAATTCTTGTCTTGCTAAAAACATTTGCTATGGTGGATAAACTTTTGTTTCTTTCTTTTAGGTTTTATCAGTGAAGTTAGACGAATGGACAGATGATCAAATTAGTAGCCTATCAGAAATGGGAGGAAATACAGTAGCAAACAAAAAGTATGAAGCATACATCCCTGGAAACATTATAAAACTAAAACCAGATTCCTCTACAGAGGAGAGACTAGATTTTATAAGGTAACTTGGTCATTCATTTCTCATGGATTTTCGCAACATATGAGGTCATATGCGTATGCTCATCTACTTACACATTTTGGCCTTTCAGGAGGAAGTATGAGTTCCAACAGTTTATGAACTTGGACGAAAACACGAGGTGCTCGCACCCACGTCCTACTTCATCATCTTGCTTAAATGCGTCAAGTAAGAATATAGTTTTTACATTAGAAAGGAAACATATGGACAAACAAGCAAGTAGCAGCCTTCATATTTCGGGATTCGGTCATGCGTTCCGCTGCAACCGGAGGAGAAAAGAAGAGAATAAAGGCTCTAAAATGGGGGACACATCAGTAATTCTCTAAATTGTTATGTATATTCCAATAAGTCCTTACCTTACACGATCTAATTAGTCTAATTCTTTTGTTAACAGCCAGGTATGATTGAATTTGTCGGACTGATAAAAGTAAATGTAGTCAGAGGCACTAATCTTGCTATTCGAGATATCATAACTAGTGACCCATATGTAATCCTCTCTCTGGGACAACAGGTAAGCATTTTTTCCTTGGTTTTTCCATTTTTCCAGCTATACTCATGTTTTACGTTCTTACTTTTCTTCAAACTTTTTCTTTATTTTCTTTAAAGTCCGTGAAGACCCGTGTCATAAAGAACAACTTAAATCCAGTGTGGAACGAGAAGCTAATGTTATCAATTCCTGAGTGTATCCCTCCCTTAAAGTTGGTGAGTGATTTTGCTTATCTTAAATCAGTTTGGTCAACATTTTTGTAAATTTTGATAAATCAGATATTACATCATCACTCTTAGAGTCCTAGCACCTCTATCCCTGCCTGTATTTCAATAGGCTGAACATGGAGAATATTTGACAAGGGGGACAATGTATCAATGTGTCATAGGCACAAGTAGATTGATCTTGTTTTGGTTGTAAAGAGAGTTGAAGGGGTAGTGTTGAACGGGTTATGAACGTGGGTAATAAGTACCGGTTTTCAACGACTTAACCAGCTATGAGTATAAGCTAACTCATGTCCGCTTAGGTTATAAGTACTACCTAAGCTGTTTGATAGTCATTTCATTCATTGTTTCAAGCATGCTTTCCATCTCATATCAGAAATTTTTTAATTATGGTTAGCTTTTCAGCTTGTGTATGACAAGGATACATTTACGCCTGATGATTTTATGGGCCAAGCCAAGATCAACATTGAACCCTTAGTGTCCGCAGCCAAGGCTTATGAACGATCAACGCTCCACGAGGAAACACAGCTCGGAAAATGGGTAGCAAGCAAAGAAAACACCCTTGTGAAAGACAGCATAATCTCCCTTGTCGGTGGGGCTGTGAAACAACAAATGTCAATCAGGTTACAAAATGTGGAGAGAGGGGTCCTTGAGCTGGAGATCGAATGCGTCCCGCTTACACAATAGTAGGCCATCATTAATTCCTCCTCAAGTTATATGATGTACATTGAACTTGTTATAGGATAGATGAAAAAAATGGTAGGAAAATGTCTCATTTAGGTCAAACAATTGTATTTGCGTAGTGACTGATAAACTGTATATTTTCACGACCAGGTTGGGACACTCGGCTATGAGCTTACTTGAAAAAAATGAATATCTCCATCTAATGTTTGTCTTTATTAGGACTCGAAACACCCTCAATCGCTGTATGACACAACTCTTGTACTTTTTGCTTAAAACAACCGGAATCCTTCTCATGTATATTCGGTGGAATTGGGACGAGGAGGTATGTGACCGTCGAGTTTTTGACACAGTGTGTAATATCCATGTGTAACATCTGTTCTTTTTCCCATCTTTGATGACTTGGTAAATTAGAAGGGATTAAGTGTGACAAATTTGATAATCCCAAATGCCCTTGAGCCTCCATGAAAGCCGTGAGCTAACCTGTTGCGTAAACATTTTTTTTTCGTTCAATGAGAGCATTTATGTCGCGGGTGAGAATCGAACCCCCAACTTCATGGTTGGAGTAAGAAACCTTTTACCATTTCAGCTAACTCTTGTTATCAGTCATTGCGTAAACATGGGAGTCATTCAAGCATGCCATATCAAATTTGGTGCACATTATATAAAAGCTTTTAGATCGCAATCGAGCTCATTATCATATGGCCTTGGACTGCAAGAAAAGGATGGAAGATCTGGCTTAGTGTGAGCATTTGGGCCATGTCTGCCTTGAGACAAATCGTTGTACTGATTGGCTAGTGAATGAAGGCATTGATCAAGATGCTTAGGTCGAATAATTTCTGAGCATTTCCCACAAAGACTGGGGCTTAACACATCTGACACTTTCTAATTAAGCGTGTGAGGCACACTCACATGTAAAAATGCGCTAAATAGGTAAGACGTAAGAGGCCGAAGAGGTAAATGCGATTGTATATGTAACTGTATTGTGTGAGACGGTCTCATTTAAGAATTTGTTAGTTTTAGAAGAACAAATACAAAAAAGTGTATATGTAGAATATACACCTTCATTCTGATTATTTGGTTATCGTTACTTTTGATACGAATGCGAAAAAAGTGGAGGGCTGACCCAGACAATTTGATTATTGAAATTTTGTTTATTTCGATTTCGGATTGCCTTTGTTTGAATCTAATTTTTCGAGCCAGGTCATTATTTTTTTGAAAGAAAAGAAAAATTTATAAATAGAACGCCTTATGACACTTATAATGGATAAAAACAATTGAAAACCAATTTAATGGAAACCAAAGAAATATAATTCTCTTATAAACCGGGGATCTCAAAACATGATCTGACAATTCGGTTTGGTCTCGTATCGCTATCATCATGCAGCTTTTAATGAAGGTATCCTTTGTTGGATTCATTCTGATTTGGGAGAAAATGGAAAACCTCCGAAATAAGGAACTAAAAAACGATTCTCACTAAAAGGGAGACTTTTATTGACTAAAAGGTGGATATGCATACTATTGATTGAAAGATGAAACATATTTGGGGTTTACCATCGACTGATTATCGATAGAAGCCCCGCGTATGATTGATGGAGATTAGGGTTTTTTCGAGAGAATTTTGGTCATTATTAACAAGATTATTCATGTCGTTTTAGATTTAAATCAGTTTGGATCATAATCTGATAATTATTAACTTAAATTGAGTCAATTTGAAATCCCTGTGGGCTATTTCGAGCTTATGTTATATTGGATTGGGTCATCAGTCATCTTCTACATTAGATCAACTTCGGGTTATAATTTTGATGTCAGGTTGGATTAGGTTTCGGACTAGTTATTTTTGTCGTATAGGGAGAGAATCATTAGATTGGGCAAGATTTTAATTTTTATGCAAGTGGATAACAAATTTACACGTCATTCTCAAACACAAAATACGCAAAGAAACGATAAGAAATAGAGCTAAACAAAAGACCAAAATGGTGGGAATACACAAATTCTTATTTGCAATTATTTTACAATAGTTTATTTATTGCTAGACCAATTTACTCCAAAGATTAATGTGAGCCATAACATATTTTTGATTACTTGGACGCGTAATCAAAAAAACATACATAGTACTCCTAATTATTCGATTTTCTACATGGTACCCTTACAATTTTAAAAACATACATGGTACCCCTAATTGTTGTCATTATCACTAAGTGTACCCCTAAGCTTCATTTTCCGTCAATTAAACTAAGTTTTAGGCGTTAAATGATTACTTGGACGCGTAACCAAGCTTGTCATTTATCATCCCATGACATAMGGACTATATTAGGCTCAATATCCATCTTTGGACATGATAATTTGGTAGGGGATCAATAAATTTTCAGTCAAATTTTTTTTAGCCCATATATATCAATAAATATTAGGATCGAGACGGATATTGGGCCTAATAGAGTCTTTATGTCATGAGATAATAAATGACAAGCTTGGTTACGCGTCTAAGTCATCACTTAACGCCTAAAACTGAGTTCAATTGATGGAAAATAAAGTTTAGGGGTACATTTAGTGATAATGACAACAATTAGGGGTATCATGTATGTTTTAAAAAGTGTAGGGGTACCATGTAGAAAGTCGAAAAATTGAGGGGTACCAYGTAGAATATCCCTTCTTTTTAATATGGACAATGTCAATATGTCTCAGGCAATTGTTGTCATGGAATTAGTTGTGTGAATTAACGACTTATTATTGTAAAACTAGTTTAATTGTCCATGAAAATTCACGGGACTGTTTAGGATGTCTACCACATGTTTACTCTTTTGATAAAACTTGTATAATTATATGTGATTATGCATGGTGTGGAGACACAAATTTAAACTCCCTCTATCCGATCCAAAAGTAATAATGGTCATATATATTTTCTTATTAAAGTTCACTATTTTTTTTTTTTTGTAATTTGCGGCCCATGTAATTTGTGATCATACATATTTATAACCTTGCATTTACCCTCCCTGATTTTGTGTCATTGAAGTATTAACCTTATTCTTAAATGTGAAATACTACAAAAAAAAGTATTAAACATATCTAAAAGGCTTCATAAGTTTAGAAAAATCTTGAACATCACAAACGTAGAGATAGTTCCTCTCCTATATTAGTACAGTATTTAGATCCAATAATAAAAATGACGGGTTACTGATACAAATCATGAGTCACCAGCCACATCAGTTGCCACATCAGAAGAGAATCGGCTTGGAATTGAGTGCACAGGTGTCCTGGTCCAAGAAAAGGATTGAGGAAAGGTCATGCAATTAGTGACAGCCCACATTGTAATACTACGGTTTTCTGCGCCTATAGTTACTCTATCGAGTAGAGCTTACTCTATCGAGTAAATTATGTCAGTTTGGAGTCAGGCTCTGCCTGATGGGTACTCGATCGAGTAGGTGCGGTACTCGATCGAGTAAGGGTCACTCGATCGAGTAAGTGACTTACTCGATCGAGTAAGTCTGTCTTGCGGGTTTTGTTAATCAGGTTTTGTTAAT
>VHZZ01006584.1:23598-48877 GCA_009801015.1 Silene noctiflora | reverse complement strand
TCCTTTCAGAACTCCCACCTCGTGACTAGTATAAATACAGGCCTTCGCCTCACATATTTTTCACGCGAGTGTCCGCCCTTCTCTTCTCTCTTTGCTTTCTAAGACCACGAACTTTTGCTATTGACGCTTACGTGCTAGATCTACTCGACCACGTAAGGCCAGATCCTTCTGGGTACCAGTCTCAATTGTATGGACCAACCAACTTGACCACTACACCTAATCAAGTTTTAAATCAACTTGTTACACAATCCTTTTTCAAGGGCATCTTCGTTTTGCATCGAGTCGAGCAATCACTAAAGTCGAATTAGTCAATCTCGTTTCTTAAACATGTAAGTCTGAGGGTGTATTTCCATTTTGTATTTTATTTTCTGTATTTTTATTTAATGTAAGAGTTTATGTCACGTCACATACACGTTCAATTTATCTTTTAAAATCTTAATTTTTAAACCTTTTTGACGAGTCAGTAGAGAAAGACAGTCGAGAAGAAATGCACGAACAGATGCGCATTTTGGAACAGTCGCAACACCTCCTGCGCCTATTCCAGAGGTTCCTTGTCTGTTCTTGCTTTTCTTCTTCTTCCTCGATTATCCGCTCTTTTGTCTTTCTTTTGTTTTTCCTTTACGACATTCTTTAGCCTGTATAATCTGATTAAACTACTTCCTTTGAGTTATATACTAATAAATATGTTTAAATTAACCAATAAATATTAACAAACCTGCGAGTCTAACTTTCACAGTCAGAAACCAACTCAAGAACAAACGCAATAGCCGATGCGCCTCTTCCAGAGGACTCAAGTCCTGCTGCGCCTGTTCTGGGTTGGTTTCTATCTCTGATCTCATCTCGTTTTGACGTAGCCATTCTAATTAATTTACAACTGACCATTATCAGTAATATCGCTGCATTTTCCTTCTTTTAATTTCTAAAATTCTTTCATATGTGTTTGTGATGTAGATTCGTTATTCACCTTTTGTAATTTATTTATTTTTAGTTTGTTTATCCTTTTTATGTGTAGTGAATATAAATTTCCACTTTGACCCAATTGGATGCTAATTATGTGTCAACCGACTTAGTCTAATTCACTTGTTAGGATTAAAACATTGTTTGTTGTATTACATGCATATAAATTAATAGCATATCGAGTATAAATGACATTCCCTGATCATTAGTAGACGCTGATATCGAGGCGGGCGGGATTAGGTGTTCTAATAAGAGATTCCTAGTACGTACCCTCACCCCTTACTCAGATATCTGTGAACACCAGTGTTCATTGGCATCGCGAAAGTCATTCTAGACATGGAATGCTAAGGGCGACGAATTTCTTAGTGTTCATGTCACTCTGTGTCTTGACATGACACGAAGTATTCAAACGGATCCAATTATCCAAAAAAATTGGGAGCGACTCCACAAATGCAGGCTTGTTCAAACCATTCACCGGTTTTAATGCCTTTCAAATCGATAACGGCCCAGGACGTTCTTTGTCAACATAAAGTTTCGTGAGATAACTACCACCGCCTCAAACTTCCAACGCGCAGGTGCGCGCGGTGCGGGTGGCCCTTGTCCACACCGTCACAATGGATACGTAGGCACTTAAGGATAAAGCTCAACCCACATTTATGCGAAGTAAGAGACCGATGACCAATGTTGATAAAAATAATTGTAACACCCCTACTTACCAAGGAGTCTTACCTAGACCTTCCCTGATAACCAAGGGCGTTACCATCTCGGTTGTTCGAGGTAAGTATATTAAATTGACCATCCAAGAATATTTAGTAGTTGTTTTACATAATTAGAACGGGAGACCAAAGTACAACTCGATTACATAAGAAAAGAAAGTACGACTGATGACTCCACTAACATCTAAGAGTACTATTATGTCATACGACCTCCGAACCCGCAACATATACCAAGCAACAACGTATCCACACATCCAAACCAAACCTGTAGGTCAACCTGCTCACCATCCCTGAATGGATCATTACAGTTTTGAAAACATAAACGGGGTCAGTCAACTGTACAACAACACAACATAATGTAATTCATAAGCAATCATAGTGAACTATAACCACCATCTCCAAACTCCATATTAACCGGTAACTGACTACACACCGAGGTGTGTAGCCCTGCCAGATTACCCATCACAACAGGTAATCCTTGCCGCCAGTGGGGACCGCAGTCGTACCACCTAAGCCCCGCTCATCGTAACGAGCGAACCCAAGTCTATTAATGTGCACATGACCCTTGCGTCGAGAAACACAAGAGTCGAACAATGGGGGTGAGACCATCTCTCAAAATGGCTCACAATATCAACACAACATCACCATCATAACTCATCCGTACAATAATCATGAAATCATCACATTATATGTATACTGATATACAACCAACTGAGTAGGGAAACCCTACCTGAACAGCAATCCAAGAAGCATCGATCATCAACGCATACACGATCACGGAAAACCGCTATCGACACCTAGAACAACGGTATGACCAAATTAAACACAACCATAACCTTAACCCAAAACCCACAGATGGTGATGATGACTTACCTTACCTGTTTAACAGGTGACTAGACCGGAACCGACGCACGCGTCCACTCACATGGTGGTCTTCTAGGTAGAGGCTTGAAAGAGAGATAGGGATGAAGAAGGTAGAGGGAGAAATGTTCTGATTTTAGGTTTTGAGAAAAGAAATGAAATGAATTGGTTTCGGGTTTGATTTCCGCGTAACATTATATTATGTTGTTACTCACACACTCGGTCGAGTACCAACATACTCGACCGAGTCAGACGCACTCGGTCGAGTGTCCCACACTCGACCGCGTGTCCCCTACTAGATAGAGTTCCTGGTGTCCTTATCAACGGGTCTACATAATCAAGGGTATCTATGGTCAGCCAACGGGTCCCCCGATAGGGCGCGTATTACAATAATCAAAGTAATTATGGGTCGACGACCAACGATAATGAATTGACTGCAAAAGTTGAGGCGTCCAGAACCATGTTTCACGTATGATCTCTTCTTATGGCTGGCGAGCTTAAATACGCAGGTTTAATGGACCCTAAAAGACCCGTGGAATCCTCAGGTCATTAGACTTGGGGTATACTTTGACTTTCGCTCGTCCAAGCCTCAGTCAAAGTGGGGGCTATGTATACCCGTATCTGTCGATATTGGCCTTTATAGACTCCCGACAAACACCCGATGATAACAGAACGACATGTACTACTTAGTTAGCATAGTCATTATTTGGAGCTCATTTTATGATGTAGAATGGTCGTTATCGATGATGTTATTTTATTAATTTAAATGATATTTAAATTAATTTTTATTTAATAAATTCATTTTATCATTTTAATTTCAATTTAATTCCCCGAGTTTATTTTATTGAAAATAAAATTAACATTTGATTTGAAAAATCATTTATTTGGAAAATATTTTGTGAAAGTTTTAAATCGTTTTATAAGTTGATTTAAAAACTCGATTTTTACGTCAGTTTTTACACTCGATTTCAAGCTCGATATGTGCTTGGTTTTGGGTTCGATTTCCGAAGTGTTTTCAAGCCATTTCCCTTCCCCATCAGCTCCGTGTTCGAATCCCCTTAGTACACACCAATATCCACATCAAAACCCAATCCAAAGCTACGTCTAAGCCTCTCTAAACACGACACAAACAGCAGCCCAATGCTCTGTTTTTCTGTGTCCAACCCATGCACATTCGAAGCCCCATCTTGACCCGTCATTCTCCTAACACCTAGCTCATATATCCACCCATAACTCAAGTCCCAACCCATGATAAAACCCAACCAAAAAACCAACCCAATCCCACTGTTTTCACGCATTAAAACAGGGTGTCAAACTCATGATTTTACACCCCAAACCCGCATCCTTAAACCTGTATCCATGCTATTTTTCTCACCCATATTCCCTTAGCTTATTTCTCAAGCTTCATATATCCTACCTTCCCTCAAACAGCTCACAAAGCAACCGAGATAAGGAAAGGGATTGTCTTTCCAAAACCAACTCTATCACAACCATATCACTTCATATTGCCATAACCTACGACCCCCTTCGTTCTTTGCCTTAACCCTCAACTAAAACTCTCATAAAACCCTAACTAACCTCACCAAAAACCCGAAAGGAAGTCCAACACAAACATCTCCAAACCGTGTTCAAACTCCTCACGAACACCCCCACTTTCGAACCCCTAGTATCTCCACATATCCGTGCACAAATCCCAAGCAATCACACCCAAAAACATTCACCACAAATCACTCAAATACGCTCGAAAAACAGAGTGTTCAAACACTTTGTTTTCACGTGTTTTTCAGCGCCTGTTTTGCCTCGATTTATCTGCCTTTACACCAAAGACGAGTCCCTTTAGTTTTCACTTTCAGAAACTACGTTTTACTTAGATTCCAAACATCTTTCAAAAAAAAATTTTGTTGAGAAGCAAAGGAGAAATCCGCGTTTGAAAATCGCCTGTCAACTTTGCAAAACCGTGCTTCAATTATTCAACTTTCGTTGACGAAGGCCCCTCGAGATTAATCTATGATCGATTACGACCCAAACTGGTGTCAACAATTTATATGTAGGCTGAGGGTGCAATATTACCTATCTCTTCTCTCTCATTTTTTTCGTTTTTATTCCTTCTTATTTATCGTCTTTATTACGTTTTTTTCGTTTATTTAATACTAACCTTGTTTGATTTTTTGTGTAGATATTTTTGTTGGTTTTTCCTTTGTTCATATTTACTAACCATGTATATTGATGTAATTTTGTTAATCGATTTAGTTTATTTCTTTTTAGTTCATTTCATGGCATGTTCTTAATTTTGATATTCAATATGAAATTTTCGATGTCTAAATTAATTAGAATGAAATTCTCCTTGTATTTGCCATGCTTTGTTCATTTTTATAATGTTTCACATGTTAATTTAATTAATTGTCTAGTTTATTGAGTAATTAAGACTAATTTGTATTTAGTTATGTAAATTTTAATTTGTGATGTTTTCTCATCTTATAATTTATAATTTGAATTTAAGTCAATTTTTGTGATTTATATCATTAATTTAGGGCTTAATTTGTAATTAACATTGATTTTATATGAAACTCGGGTAGTGCGCAGGTCTAATCTGTTTGTTTCGTGTTTTCCAGACCCATGAACTATCCAAAATATGTTTCTAATTTGTTTTCTTATTAGATAATGTTCAATTAATTTTAGTTTACCATGTTTAATTAATTTTAGCTTTTGATTTGTATTGTTTGTAATTTGTGTTGTATTTTTGGCTAACCAATAATGTTTGTTAATCCCTCTTATTCAAAGAGTAAGAACGTCTCTTTCATATCTCTTGTTTGTTTATATTAGTTAATTTAAATGAACTCACATGCTAAATTACTTCGACGAAGTTAATTGCATTAAATGATTAAAATGAAATTCACATGTTATGGTTTAAATCGATGATTGCATTTCATATGAAACATAACCGAATAGCCATTGTATTCTATTAGTAGAGGCCGTTATTGTAACAGGCGGGGTTGGGTATTTAAAGATAATAAACTTCTTAACATGTAATCTCACACGAACCTGAATCTCTAAAATTAGTTTTCTAAATTTACATTAATATTTAGTAGCGACTCTAAAAGAAAATGTTTTTTGAAAAGAAACATCGCGTGGATGAATTTCCCTTGTCCACACATTTTCAAAAGGCCAGTTAGTTAATTAAGAATAAAACAGCTTATGCAAAGCATTGCAGTATTGCAGGAAATTCAGTATCAGTCTTTCTCTTTTGGTCAGGAAGCTCTAGGTATTTATTGAGGAAGGTCCTTTTGGTTGTATAACAATCAGAGAAGGTTAAAAAAAATCCAACCATCGTACCACCCCTCTTAATTGACCTGCAGCTAGCAAACAAGGAAGCTGAACAAGACAACAATGCTTTATGCTTTATTGCTTTTTTATTTTGTCTGTTTATAATATATTTTCTCTAAGACTGTTAGTTGTTACTTGTGTGAGCCATTTATAGCCCTTAGATCAAGTCTTTGTACGAGTCACATGCATCCCCTTGGCCTATATAAACCAAGAGGACTGAATGTAATACTCAGATTTGAAAAATTAAAAACCCTAAAACCAGAAATTTTCTGTGTTTAAGGCTCTTGGATGTGTACTTGAGTATTCTTTTATGTTTAGTGTTGAGAGGGTGTAGATTAGTTCTTTGCTGAGTGATGGGATTAATCAACACAACCTTAATCATTGGCTTACTGCTTTGATTAAGTTCTATTAGTTCCAAATCATTTCAGTTAGTCTGCAGGAAACTTCATTGTATTCTGTCAGTCTGAGTTATCTTGCAGATCGAATTTAAAATAATTAAAGTGTTCTAAAAATCCTAAATTTTCCGTCACAAATCCCCCACATAGTAATTAAAATTACCAAGCAAAATACCATATTTTAGCAAGTTATTTAGTATTTTATATAAATCATTTTCCCAGACTGGGATCCTGAGAAATTAGCAGAATTTTTGACCATTTATATAAATTACAGTCCACCATCGCACTTGCCAAACCATCACCTACAAACTCTGACACCTTCGCCTCGTTGTCATCTCAATTATTACTCTCGCCTGACCATCGATTGCCGAGATCTCCTCACTTCCCTCATTGTCATCAATCTCCACCACCGGTTCTTTACTATCCTTTTTACCACCCTTCTTCTCCTTTCCGCCCTTCATCGGCTACTTTCCTTTAGCTTTCTTCTCCTTCTTCTCATCTACGGCTACAATGGCAACATGCAAAGATATATATTCAAAAAACACCCTAAACATTTTAACAAAATAAAAATCAATTGCAAGTGAAAAAATAAAATAAAGATGGTAATATTACCTTCACCTGTCCCTTCGCTTTCCGAGATCTCCGCACTTCCCTCACAGCTGTCAGTCTCCACCATCGGTTGCTTTCCTCTAGCCTTATTCTCATCTACGGCTACAATGGCAACATACAAAGGTATATATTAAAAAAAAAAACATCCTGGCATTTTAACAAAATAAAATTAATTGCAAAAAAAAAAAAAAAATAAAGATAGTAACATTACTTTCGGCTGCATTTTTCACAGGCTTTTTGGGTGGTGTTTTTTCAACCATCATCTTCTTCATCTTCGGGCAATGATCGAGATAATGAAGATGGACTTGAAGGCATTACCACCTTAATTGGGGAGACCGCGGAATAAAAATTTTACCACCTAAGTTGGGTCATCAAGATGAAGATTGTTGATGATGATCGTGATAATGGAGATAAAGAGGGAGATGTATTAGGGTTTTGGGAGAGAGGAATTTGTGAGGGTTTGCAATACAAAATGAGGAAAAGAAGAGAAATGACACTGAAATGTGAATGGTTTTGCCGCTCATTGCATAGGGAACCCAATATTCTTTATTATTTTTAATTGCGTGAAGTCAACCATTCCTCTTTAGTCACATCTACCCATTATTTTATTGGAAAATAAAATTGGTTATCTTTACCCATATTTAAATCATATGGTATCAACCTGATCCGTCTTCCGCTTGTGACGGATACTCTCCGTCACAAGGAAAACTTATTGATGAAGATTTTTTATCTTTCCATGTGATATATCCTCATTCGTACTGTATAAGATGACACACTCATACACTCACACTTAGTATAACTCTATCATCTACGCTCGTTTTCTTTTTTTTTTAATCTCGCAAATTTCGCACCTAATGTAAATAACTCGCATGTCACATTGATAACCTCATGGCTAATCACTGTTTTTGTACTCCAATAAATGGGATCGTATACATTTGGTTTTCAATTGTTTTATTAAAAATAAAAATAGAATCTTTCTAAGCTCTTGCAGCGTAAGTGATCTTGTTCTTGTGTTCATGCAGCTTAATCGCCTCAATGGTGATAAGAATTCTACTCAAAGAATAGAACTCGTGAGTTTGCGGCAGAATTAACTAAACTAGACAGTAGCTGGAACTGTCTGATTTTGGAATTTCATATGATTTGAACGGTTTTAAGGACTGTCTGAAAGTAATTTGAATCTGTAATTTTTATGTGTTTTTGTATATTGAACGAAACAAAAGAAAAACAAAGGATATTTGCTTGAGCTAGACCTATAACTCAACCAATGGTGATTGATTCACAAGACCTATTGCTAACAATCGTGTTAATGTCTGAAACGCGTCAAGCAAGAACAAGGTTTGGAACGAAACGCGTCGAACCTAGGGTTTACAAATCATGTAAACGAAAAAGGTTAAGCTTAATTTTATAAACTCACACACGATCTCTTTAAAATAACAATACAAGACCTCCTTATATAGGAGCTAATAACCGACTAATAAACAACCTAAGGCAACAGCTAGCACACGCCTCTCACAACTCCTACTTACCTGAAACACGACTTTCCTAAGGCCAACACAATTGCCTTATTATTCTTATTCTAGAATTAGGAAATAAATAAATAAGCTAATAAATAAATACTTAGGAAACTTAATAAAATTAGGAAAGATATGACAACAGTCCTAGTGGCTGTCTATACGCGTTTTCCAGATAATTAGTCGACCTTTACTTGTTGTCCAAGCAAGTATTAAACGTAGCGCCCAAGTAATGTACTGAAACCATCGCTGAAACCTTAGTTGAGTCTGGCGTCTGACTGAACAGTAGTGGAGTCTGTTCATTTCATTGCTGAGCTGCAATATTCTCACATTATCCCCCCAAACGAAAAGGAATTGTCCTCAATTCATGTAGCCTCATATCTCCGGGATCAAGTAACATAAACAAGAGAGCAAAAAGGAAGATGAATATCAGCAACAAACATGATCTTAAACTTATGCCTTCTACCTTCTTCTTGTCCCATAACTTCGAGGTTCCCTTGTGCCATCCACCCCACCTCCCTCCGTGCACAAGCATAGACAAATTATCACAATCCCCGTTGTTTAATAAGCACTGTAAACAAGATGAATCCTCCATAGTTGTAGCATCCTTTTGCACCTGAAAATCAAACAAATAGCCACAAGACTTGATTGCACTTGTTATTGGATTAGCAAATAGCTTGAGCTCATAGCTTGAATTTGATGAAACACATGGTGCCTTAAGCTTTGTAACAACCGCTTCCCCATCTTCATAATTGTCCAAATAAGGTGGACGATTGAAATCAACTGAATGGTCAATGTGGTTGCTCCATAACTCATCCTCGCCAAGATATTTCTCAAGCTTGTTTTCTATTGCTAATATGGTGAGACTCGAACTTTTCTTACAACCAGAATGCATAGAAAGTATAGCTTTAGAAGACATAGGTTTTACCATAATCCTTTTCCCATTATCTAGCAACTCGTACTCATTGCTTCTTCCTCTATGAACCACACTTCGATCGTATTGCCAAGGACGCCCTAAAAGAATATGACAAGCATCCATAGGAACCAAATCACATAAGACTTCATCCCTATAAGAACCCATGGCGAAGCACACACGCACCTGTTTGGAAACTTGCACCTTCTTACCATCGTTTAACCAATGTAAAGCATAAGGTTCTGGGTGAGCCGTGGTTGGCAATGCGAGTTTCGACACCATCTCACTTGAAGCTGCATTCGTACAACTACCACCATCAACAACTACACTACACCACTTATCTTTTACCTGACACTTTGTATGGAAAAGTTGATCACGTTGCTCCATGTCTACTGGTACTGAATTTGTTTGTAATAAACGGATAACCAAAGTATTATAAACAGGGGCAACATAAGTTTCAGCCTGTTCCTTCTCCTCCTTGACCTCCTCAAGATTAAATAAGCCACCTCTAGTTTCGTCCTATTCTTCAAACAACTCATCACGAACAGCTACTGTTGTCCTCAAAGCTATATTACGTTTATTAGGACAAGCATTCTGATAATGTCGAAAACCTTGACACTTAAAGTAACGAACTTTCATAACGCTTTGTTCTTTAGAGGTTACAACAGGTTTAGGGACTGTAGAAACTGCTACGGGTGAGATCACGGGAAACCATGTTGGTGCTCGTACTAGCATCTCCTGCATCTAACATGTCGTTTTGTGACCAAGATAATGATTTATTCAATTTATTAGCACGCCTAGCCTTACATTGCCCTTCTGCCTTAATACAAAGATCACATAACATGTCGAAAGAATAACAAAGGTGCATCTCAACCGCTTGAGCAATATTAAGGTTCATCCCTCAAAAGAAACGAGCCATCTTTTGTTCCTCAATCTCGTCTAATTCACTCATAAGGGTTATTCTTTCAAATTCAGTAATATAATCGCAAATACTTAAACTCCCTTGCATTAACCCAAATAATTTGCGATATAAATCAATCTTATGAGTTATGGGAACAAACCTCTTTCGTAGCTTACGTTTTAAGGACTCCCATGAAGCTAACTTCTCCTTCCCTTCACGCGCCCTAGCAGCCTTCAAACTCTCGTACCATAAAGACCCGTTCTTGTTTAGCTTCAAGATTGCATACTTACATCGCTTCTCATCATCAATATCCTTGAAGTCGGACATCCTCTCTATCTTCCTTTCCCATTCAAGATATTCTTCTGGATCCAAACCACCAACAAACTCTAGAAGTTCATTGATCTTGATCTCGTCCATGTACTTGACCGGTTCTCTACATGGTTTCCAACGTGGATTAGACTCGTGCATATTCTCTATCGCCCTTCGAACATTCTCCGTGAACATAGAATCATTAAAATCCATCTCTATAAAGGATCAGAAGCTGAAGCTCTGATACCACTTATGATACGAATTCTACTCAAAGAATAGAACTCGTGAGTTTGCAGCGGAATTAACTAAACTGGACAGTAGCTGGAACTGTCTGATTGTGGAATTTCGTATGATTTGAACGGGTTTTAAGGACTGTCTGAAAGTAATTTGAATCTGTAATTTTTATGTGTTTTTATATATTGAACGAAACAAAAGAAAAACAAAGGATATTTGCTTGAGCTAGACCTATAACTCAACCAATGGTGATTGATTTGCAAGACCTATTGCTAACAATCGTGTTAATGTCTGAAACGCGTCAAACAAGAACAAGGTTTGGAACGAAACGCGTCGAACCTAGGGTTTACAAATCATGTAAACGGAAAAGTTTTAGCTTAATTTTTATTAATTCACAATATCTAAAATAATACAAGACCTCCTTATATAGGAGCTAATAACCGACTAATAATCGTCCTAAGGCAACAGCTAATACACGCCTTTCATAACTCTTACTTACCTAAAACACTACTTTCCTAAGGCCAATACAACTGCCTTATTATTCTTATTCTAGAATTAGATAATAAATAAATAAGCTAATAAATAAATACTTAGGAAACTTAATAAAATTAGGATAGATATGACAACAGTCATAGTGGCTGTCTATACGCGTTTTCCAGCTAATTAGTCGACCTTTACTTGTTGTCCAAGCAAGTATTAAACTTGGCGCCCAAGTAATGTACTGAAACCATCGCTGAAACCTCAGCTGAGTCTGGCGTCTGACTGAACAGTAGTGTAGTCTGTTCATTTTGTTCATTTCGTGCTGAGCTGCAACATTCTCTCATCAAATGGCCCCTGAGATTTGTTTGTATTGCTGAAGATTTGGATAAGGAAGCTCGTGCCAAGTTTACCACACTCCAACATACTAATGATACCCGATGTTATCTCACCATTAGCAATTATATACTTGTAGCAGAAAGTATTTGTTTATGTTTTTATGTTGTTATCTTTGAGTATGGCTCCGTAGCACTAGCTTTTGTTGTTTGGATTCTAGTATTATTACTCTGTATTACTTAGTAAAATAGCTTACTTTATGTCCAAATGATATTATAAGTCAGTAAAAAAAAACGGAAACTTTGTTCAAACTACTAAAATGTAAGGAGGGAGGATGGTGAGTGGTGGGTGACTGGTGACTGGTGAGGAATGATACTGAGTAGAAAGACGGAAAGAAAGAAATATGTTGTATCAAACAAAAATACCCAAAATAGAATATGTACACACTTTAATTGTAGATAAAGAGGAAATATTTATAGATGTCGTACTCTTAACAAGATATACATCCAGAGATCCAGGCAGCGAATCCAGGTGATGGTCGAGATTTGACCAAGGGGTTTCCTACGTTGTGGTATATAAATCAGCCATCACTTTAAACCACAAAAGAAAGAAATGAGGTTTACATATTTCAGTTAGGGACATAGCAACCTAAACATCAGTTGCCTTATGGCTGTCAGAATTATATTTCTCACTCAATTTTTAACAAAAAAAGAAAAAACAATTAAAATGTCAGCTTAAGAACTAAGAATGCAAGAGCAAAATGTCAGATGGTTATTTTACAACCTAATTCCTTGGCCGCCATATCAAGATACTGGATGGTATTCCCTCTTGAAATTCGAGTATGAGCTTCCCAAGTCATACATTTTTCGACATCAGCTTGCCAGTCCATTATTCCTGGACGCAGGAACTGTAAGGGAGGTCCATGGGCTCCATTCTTGTTTTCCAATTTAAACCCGGATTTTATTGATCCATTCTGCAATATGTCTCGGAGTACGGAGATGCTGCGGGCCCGCACAAGTGCACTCGGATGAGAGAGGCATGTGATAGTAGCAGGTACACGGCACTGCAAGAGAGGACCAAATGAACTTGGTTATGTAAATAACTTTGAGTTGGGTAGGATGGGGTTCACCATACTTTCAGGTTCTATCCGGTGAAGGTTTAGGCGGTTTGAGTTTGTTAGCTTTTGCCAGCTCTACGCAACAGGAATACATACGCCCCTTTGTGCAATACCCGATGCCGTAAAACACTCTCTATTCTAGCTTTAAATTTCTGAGTAGGGTTGCATATAACGACCCCTTACCCTACGAAAGGCGGAGGCCTCTGAGGGACCTCGGTAATCTCATTGTAGTGTAGAATAAACGTCAAAATAAAGAACTCCTAAAAGATTGCTGAGGGCCCTTAGGCGGCGAAATTGTACCTTTAAGAGGTTGGAGAGACCATCTGCAACGGCTAATCCTGATTCTCCCCATTTCAGCACTGGTTGTATTGCTCTGGCAGTTGCTTCCAGAAGCTACAACAAAGTTAATGCATACCATCAAGAAAATTGATTTTTAAAAAATCACTCATATCAAACTGATGATAATCCAGAATTCTTGTATGTTTCTACGGTCTTTGTAACTATGTATAATCATGGCCATACTGGTAAGGTAGGAGGTACTAGATAAGATAAACTAAGGTGAACAAAAGTAACCAACGATGTTCAATAATATGTAGAAGAAAAGTAATGATATACTATAATATTTTAGGCAAGCATTTGAAGCTAATAACTTTGAGCCAAATACGATACCTCTAATTGAGGTAGTGTACAAGCTTCTCCATCAACAAGCATCCCATCGGTCGCACGTAAAAGAAGATCAGATGCACTTGCCAAAATGACTAATGACTCTGGGGTATCATAATTTCTCATCAACTCCACAATTAATTTCACAATACGCTGGTTGACCTTCCACATTTTCTGACCTTGATCGTCATCTTTAGCAATCCAAGGCTGGAGCTCTTTCTCCGCCTAATTAAACAAATACATGAAAGATTAATTAAGATCTTTGTAATTACAAAAATAGCTTACAGAAACAAAAGTTTAGCATCATCACATTGAATTTTTTCAAAAATCTTGGGAGCAATAATCACTGCCTTAAATCAGAAAATAAAGAACACCATATATATTCATACTATTCCTAGTTTATACTACCACTACTCCCTAATAATGAAAATGAACACAAATGAATGATAATGACAGAATTATGGCAAATTGAAAACTGTACCTGCAGAACAACTGCTGCTGCTGCTTTAGCTGGTGATGCAGACACAACATTACATAATGCGTCAACTACCTGCACAAAGAAAATGTTAAATAGTAAGGAGTAAATCAGAGAACCAACTAGAACAATAAATTTGAAGCTGCGATTTGAAGAAGTGATATATCAAGAATATACAAGCTGCAATTTGAATTAGTGAAAAACCTAGGGAGACATGAGACTTCAATAAATTTCTATGATGTATGTATAATGCATGGATGTTTTTGCGAGAAAGTTCAAAAATTCATTAAGAGGTACACGAGGCGGTTCTAGATGAACAATAATCAGTTCCAAAAGAAGGAATGGCCAACATATTATTTACGAAAATTTCCAATCTGATGCCTTTAGGTTTTAGCTGATTTCACTTTGCTGCCTTGAGGTTTCACTGGGTTCGTTATGTTGCCTTAGACCTTCACTAATTCTTTGGTGACTTGAGGTTTGTGTTGTTTCACACTTTGGTAAACTAAAGTGAAATATCAAAAATTTCATCCAATCACAAAATGTTTTCAAATATAATTAACTAGTTTTTGATATATCAATGTGAAATCCAGCTTAATAATATTTTTAATGTTCGTTTTTGCAATTCATGGTGCTTGAAAACGCTAAATCTATATTGGTTTTGATATGTTATAACAAATTACCAAAGTGCAAAATTATTCACATCTTAAGTCACCAAAGTGAAAATTGTCAAGCCTTAGGGCACCAAAGTGAAATTAGCCCAAAGTTCATGGCACCTTAGGCAAAATGTTCCATTATTATGCCAGTAAATAAACAATAAGGTGTAATTTCTTGGTGCGCACCTGTCTCCATCCTTGTTGTGCAGAAGTACTTTCGGCAATGGGTTGTGTTTCAGGTGACGCGATCAGCTTGTGCCAAAGGAGTGAAACCACAGAGAAACAAAGCTCTTGTTTCTCAACAAGTACTGACTGGAGAGAAATTTGTACACTGCTATTAAACCCTATATGCCTGTCCATTGTCAGAAAGTTGGCCAAATCTGATGCATCCATTTGAAATCTTGCCATCCTTTTACCAGAGGTATTTCCAGCATCTTCAGTTGTGTTTATCTTCCCACAATCCAAGGATTTGTCGGAATGCGAGGAATTTTCACACCCCAGACCTGAAGGAACCTCTGATTGAAAACAAACTGTGCCCATACCCGTGAGTTCATTAACTTTTCTTCCATTTAAGACAGTTGAAGAGTCTCTACACATATTTGTAGTCGATACTTGTGCTTCTAATGGTTCTGCCTTATTTACAATGGATGCAACTGCTTTGCTGTGGATATCAATTAGGTTATACAGCGAAGATGCCCTGGCGTGAATCTCACTATCCCATTTACACCGCATTAAAACAGAGAGAGCATGCATGCACGCTTTGGACCGCCTAAATAGTTCAGATACATGAGCCGCAACCATGGCAGCAGCAACTATCTCATTCGAACTGTACCCCCATGATGTGCCAATGGTAGATGGTCGTAACGAAAATAATGCTTCCAGAATGGACAGTATCCTGCGAGTATGACGCATTGCCGACTCCATACCACCTTGAAACTCATGAGATGACCCATTTAGTTTGAGGGGCTTGGAAGCGTCCTTTGAGTCTTTGGAGCTACATGGATTGGATACCCCGGTAATTAATGGGTACAACTGAAGTTCACAGGCTAGAGCACAAACAGCTGCCAAAACATAAGAATCAAAAGCAGCAACAGGGCCCTGCTTCTTTGGTTTTCTACTTAACGACTCTCTATGTTTCTTTGAATCTTTGGATCTTGAAGGACTAGATAGGTTAGAGTCGGTAGGTTTGCCATTTAGATCAGAATAAGTATCATCAACCCTAGATCTCTTTTTACCTTTTGTATGAGCATCATGACTGACACATACAGTTAGCACAACAAAGAGCAGTCGAGAAGCAAGCTCTTCAGACGCACATGATTCGAGGAACAGTGAATGCACCATGGTTCGGAGCTCGGCCACAGCGAGGTTTTTGGATGCTGATCCCGAATATGACCTGTACCGCGATCTTCGACTTTCTTCCAGAGAAGATTCCAGTGGAAATGTCCTTTGTAGAATTGCTTCCACAGTTGCCACAAATATTTTCATAAGACATGCTTCCGACGGACTTCCACGAGGGAGATACTCTAAGACTTTAAGAAGTGGTATGTACAAGTTCCAAGATAAAAGGGGAGGCTGCAACGGGGTAGCAACTATTATTTCTGGAAGATCAACAGCTGATGAATTTAGTGGGATCAACCCATAAGCAGCTTCCCATATAGTACAGATCCTCCACTCCACCTCCGGACCATGAGCACACAGCATAGACGCAATGCCTTGTGCAGTGGCTTCTATAGTCGCTTCAGCGGCTGGCACTTCTATCTGATAAAAGATAAGCCAAACAGTTTAATTTGAATGCAGTCAAATGACATTGTCAAGGTTAAAAAGTTGCCCGACATTACGAAAAGCATCAGCTTTATTCAGCTTTGCTCCGAAACAACACGAATATCGATAATAAGTTACTTTTTTTGTTGAAATTATAATTTTGTGAAAGATTTTTGAAAAATAAATACAAACATTTTAATTTCATTTATTAAACTTTTATATTTTCAAACATATTCCCGGTTAAAGTTTTATAACTTTGACCCAAAATATGAAACGGAAAGAAAAAAAGGAGAGAGTACTATTTTTGAAAGAGAAGTTATTTTGGTACACCAAGATACCGGAATTGTATATTAGAATACACCATATCTGTGAGACGGTCTGACATATAAGAGTATAAGACCAACCCATTAACATTATAATACACAACATATATCATAAGGTCCTACATGTAAGAGGGTCTCACATATGGAACCGTTCCATAAAAGACTTGTAGATAATAATAATATTAGTTTGATTTCCAATGGAGTCAAAAGATTCATCGCTCTTTGACATTGTATAGTTTGTAGTATGATGGAATAAAGCACGATAATTCCATATTTCCAATGGAGCCAAAGACTCATTACTCTTTGGTTATGGATTATAATGGAATAAATCAAAATGGCTCACTAAAGTGGCTGTGCTTCTTTCTTTTATGAAGTAGGGGTCCTTCGATGCAGTTCTCGACGCAATTTTCATCTTGGGTCATTCGGAAACAGCCTCTTTGTGTTGCTAACACAAGGGTAAGGCTGCATACATCCGACCCCCCTCCCTTTACCCCACAATTTGCGGGAGCCATGATACATGTGGATGATGGAGTTTGAGTCTTTACTTAAAACTTCTTATATAACCATGCTTGGTTTACTTTTAAGATTTTTTTAAACATTAATTTTATATTATATTTCAAAAATTATTGTTATTTATCTGTATTTTATATCTAAGTCTTAATAAAAGAAAACTTAGTTTTTAAATTTTATATCGAAAGCTTAGCTTGACTTTTGTATTGTATTTCCCTTCCCATTCGTTTTTCACTTTTCTCTTTCTATCTCTTTTCATTTTGAGGTGTTCGATCAATCAATGACGGATCTAAAGGATAATTCATCATTTTGGGATTAACGCGCTGACGTCGTTGTTATTATATTGTGAAATAGCATCCTCTTAACGTAAAACAATTGTGTTTTCAACGCAAGGGAAAAGTTACCTATATCAAACCCCCATTAATTTGAATAGACGAGAGTATTTGAGGCACTAAGGCGAGTTGCTTATACTCCTATATTGGAATAATACTACAGATAAATAAAATTAGCAGATTTAAAAGACTGGTTACACTTTACAGTAGTCGATGATTAATTGATTATGAATGCCCAAAAGATATGGAATGAAATACTCTAATTTAATACAGTAAATTACCCATCCTCTTCATCCCTAAAGCACAAGCACAAGTATTGTACCTGCTTTCTGTAGCATGATATATAGCCACCCAAAGGTTCATGCTGAACATCAAACCCCTCGACTTGTCTCAGTGGAGGAAATAGCAAGGCAGGTTGAGAAAGTACGCGGAATAACAATGCTGCTGCTGCATCTGCAGCAATGCCTTCTCTCATAGACATGGCAATTCCAATGGCTCTCAGGAAATGCAAGTGCATCCAGTTTCTTGGCAACTACATGATATTAGGTTAACAGTTACACCAGTACAATATATTTATCTGAGAAACTTTATTGACTGATATGCTTATCAACTGCAAACCCACAAGTCATTGAGAATCAAGAAAAACGACCCGAAGAACACAAGGTACCGCACTGAGTGGTACACCAGTACCTCGCGAAGCGCTTAAAAATATTAAAAACCTATATCAAAACAAAACAGAAAGCAAAAATCTAACAAGAATCCAGCCCTGGTGAAATTCAGCCATTTATAGGTTGTCTAACTACTAAAACACGAACTAGCAGAAAACCATAAAGGCCAGTAGGCCACAATGGGTGAAATTTGGCCGAGACTATTATATAGGATGATTCACATGCTAAAATATGATAATAAAAAGCTAGTACCATAGAGTTCTGGGTTCAGCTGGAATAAAAGGAAGAAAAGTAGAAAACAAAGCTTGCAGCTAGTAGCCAAGTGACAGATATCTTACTCTCATGCCAGTTGCATAATCTTCAGCTGCACGAAGGAGCTCCACAAGCTGTACAGCAGCATCAAGTGCATCTGGAGCCCAAGAAGGTGGTGCTTCAAGAAGTCCGAGCAATAGTCTTTGGGTTGCACTTGGTGTAGCAATTGCATAATACCTATTTCCACAGGAGGAAGAACCTTTAGATAACATGATGAAGCAAAAATGCTCTTAAAAAATTATGGATCTATGATGTCATGTTCCAGTGATTTACCGATGAAATAGCCGTGCATATGGTTCAAGTGCAGGTAGACCTGCGACAAGATGCTCATCCAAAGATGTAGTGGGAGGAGGAAGCAAAAGAGAAGGGACCGCAACTGCTGTCAAAGTGGCCGTCTCATAGCGGGTGACTTCCTCGTCACAGACACTCAATATAACACCGGCCCCACTAGCAACAGCCCAACGTGGCGTTGATGGCATTAACTGGGGATGTTTCCCATTCCCCCGAGAGGTGGCTGAAGAATGAAGAAAATGAATTTATTGTCAATAAGCTCTTAAGTTCCCATTTCACAGGTCTTCAATGAGTTACCAGATTTTCTGGTGTACCGTAATTTTATAGAAAACCATGACAGTGCTTAATCTATGTAACCATTGCCACCTAATGAAGCTTGATGGTGTTAATCATCGCCTTATAAAAGAGAATAGCCTTCTTTTCACTACTAGAAATTTCAGAGAAATATGGAACACTGGAGGAGTCCTCAAGGCAACAAAAGAGAAAGATGAGGTTATTGATCGAATTTTTGCTTTAGACTTATTAATAGCCAAAAAAATAAGAACATGTGAGTTTTCTGGTGAAATGAATACTGAATATAACTAATATAGTGATCCACCCAAAGCCTCTTTAATTTGAGAAATATTGAACCAGACAATGCACTTGTCTTATGTATCAACAAGTACGACATAGGCCACAATAAATGAAATTGAGTTTTATACATTTGCTGAGCTCATTTACATCACAACTCACAAGGGGTCGCAAGTGGGACAAAGCGTACAGCTAAAAAGCTTGCATGTGGTTAAGCAGATGCAACTTCAAACAAAGGTACGAGTCATGGTCAATAACTAGAAGCACCCAAAATGAAATTATCAGTCTGAGAGAGTGCAGGTTTACTTACAAATCATAGGTGGCTTGAGTTCTCCAGCGGCATACCTTCCCATAACACCACTACACCTGTCATAATGTGAGAGATTTGGTAAATACTCGAGTCAAAAGATAATTTCGCCAATGTAATATAGGTGTCTTCAGACTCAGCTGTGCCAGTAATATTACACTTAAGTTGCCAAACACAGGTCGACAGAGTCAATACTCGTGGTTAGAAATGCTGGCAATGACTTGATGATTCTACATTGACTTTTTATGCAAGAGCCAAACTCGTATAAATACATACCATCTAAAATAATCACTTTTGATACCCAGAGGGGCTGCAAGTAATATATCAGTGATCCAGGGGGACAGAGGCCTAGAAGGTTTTCTTTCAGTTGGTATAGATAAGGACTGAGATGAATCCCTAGTACAACTGCTGGTTGTAGCATGGTCTCGACCAGTGGCATCAGCATTTTGCTGTAGCTCAGCCTTGTATATAGGGCGATTATAATGAGTTAAGATCCGTAATATCTCTCCACATGCCAGTGCCCACTGCTCAGAGTACTCATCCTGCAAAATAGGTTAGACATGTCCAAATTCATAAGCGAAGAGATTGCATCAACAATATTATTGAATAACATATATCTGTAGTAAAATTAGGAAATTGTGATCAATAAATTACAAATGCAACTAACAGCCAACTATGAGGAAAGATAATGCTTTACATTCAAAATGTATAATTATATGGGTGCGAATTTGATATTTGATAGTACACATCAAACGAATGAAAAGGGAATTTCGAAGAATAAAATATGGATAGAGGAAGTAATTCAATGAGGAATAAACGAATGAGTTTTCAGCACACCTCGTCATCTGGACAAAATAAGGAGATGAAAGAGGCAAATGGAGGTCCGTCCTTATCATACACCAGGGTGCCATCAATGATGATAGAAATAATTGGAAGAACAACAGAATGGCCATGCTCTGGGTGGTGGAGGACAAATGTAGCTGCAAAATTCAACAACACTTGGTTAAGTACCTTTTAATACACTTCATCAACAACAAGAAAGCTTGCTCGCGAAATAATATTTAGTCGACTAACATGAAGTATGAGCTGTCACAAGGAAGCATTACTATGAGAGGGTAAAAATAAAAAGGGGATGCAACAATAAAAAAAGAAGGTAGAAACAAAGGGAGAGAAGAAATAACAATTTCAAGTGAAAAGGTAAATCAAAGAGAGTGAACCACTTCACCAATCAAAGAATGACCACAAAACTGGAAATAAAATGACAATAATTTGAGGGGAAAAAGCAAACAGAATACCTAGGACATCATCAAACAAATGCTTTTCGTCTGATGGATAACGGTTCCGAATCAGCTGCCACGACAGAGAGGTAGATAAGTGGTCAGCACCATAGGTACCAACAATCAAATTTAAGAAAAATAATGCAGAATTGAGAATTGTTTAACTTAATCATGAACACAAGAGACGTGCATACTTGCTAATGTTGTAGATAATGAATTAGTTTCACTTCAAGTGTAGGATAAATACCTCAGCAATATCCTCAGAGAATCGTTCTGATATGAATTGTCCAAAGTACTCAACATAGGCAGTAATTTGAGCCTGATAGGAGAAATCAGAAGATTAAGCAACATATACATGAGTAACTGTAAACTGTAATGATCTGAAACATGATAGGCAAAACTGAATTACTCATAGCATCGTTTATTGCTTTTAATGCAACAGGTTATATAGTTATGTTAATCATAAAGTTGATTTGATTTGTCAAACATGTACTTGTATTCATTATGGCACTCCAAAATAGTACAAGGTCCTCACATTTGCAGAGGTTTGCAATACTACACCGAATCATATTCAGTTACATTCCTCTACATGTCAATCCTACCTCTCCCTTCCTATTTCAAATATATTAAATGTGAACCGTTAAACTTCGTCAAATGAAAGTATGAAGGGTGAAATTTATACCACTAAAATACATACATGTAAGATCAACAATAGTTGACTAAACAGCCAACATGTGTTTCAGTACATTGGAAAAGCTAGTAAGAGTAAACATCAGATGCATCTCTCAACCAGAAATAGAAACTCCTTTATTGACAATTCATGATAGACAAATGAGAATTAGAGATAAAGTTATGAGAAAACCAGCTTTCGAGATGAAGTACGCTAAGACAAAGGCAATGCTGTATTAATTGTACTCCCTACATCCTTTTTCCATCTATTCCTCGGAAAATTTGCAAAACTCCAATGATGGCTCCGACAAAGTTCTACGGAGTAACATTAATGTATGATACTTCAACACACCACTTCGGTTGCATGTCACGTGTCTCATACTCAAACCTTCCCACATGACACTTGGAGGCTTCATTTTACACCAAAATGTGAAACTCTTACAAACTTGAATATTTTGTGACAACTTCTGAAGCGGAGTCTTCTGCAGAGGCACTCTTATCTCAAAATATAAAGTTTGGAGGGAAGAAGAAAAGGAGAAGATGCAGATGGTGTTGGTTGGAACCTCTTTACTCTTCACCCAGCAAAATTGCTCACACAAAAACCCTTATATAATCAAAACCCTGCAAATCTATAATACCATATGCCTATCTGATCCTTCTCCAAAAGCTTCTGACATACAATAATTGACCTCCGGTGATGGAATAAGGTCTCACATATCTGCTTTCAAATTTCAATTTCTCAACTTCTACCAATAACTTCCATCACAAACCTATTTCCACACCTAATGATATTGCTTCACCTAAGGGAGAAAGTTGGATAATGGTGAATGTGTACTAGCAGTTCAGCCTTCTGGCTTCTGATAGCCAAATTAGCAGCTTCAAACAGCTAAAACTAAGGAATCTACAGAATCAGAATGTATGACAGCATGTTGGAATCTGCACTGACCATACCCCTTCTTAATACCTCATGTGCCTATGTCAGATACTACACACCCTTACAGGGTTAAAACTTGGCACTTCCTTTAGAGAAAAACACATTTTTTTTCTGTCTGAAGTAGTCTGAACACAAATAATGCTTCACTTCATGGTACAGTGGTACACAGTGTGTTTTATGAATTATAACATGCAGCTTCTTGAGATTGACTGACTTACAGGTGGCCATGGCACGATAAGACAGCTATATACTGTCGTTTTTGTCAAGAGATCCTATTAGCCAACAGATGATTGACATTTTCATCAGTCTGAACAACTTTGAGGCAAAACCATTAAGCCCTAACCGCTACCTAGTGTAACACTTACAACAGTTGACTTACGAAGTAATCTTATTCTTTGGCTTCTATGACAAGCGCCAATTCACGTCGATAATAAATTTTCCAGGCCAATATACCAGATCCTAGTTCATAAGAATGACGAACCATGATGTTGAATTTCATGATGCCAGGAAAGTGAAAAATTCTTCTCAAGCTATTCAAATTCTCGAGTAGGCTTTAATGTGATATCGAAAGATGTCACAATAATTTCAGGGGTAACGATTATGAGTTGCTATTGGGTAGTAATACACTGATACCATTTCGCTTGACTCAAAGCTTCACTGTCCTTCCGCCTCAACTAGGCCAGGTAACCAATAATAAAAAGCTTCACCGTATTTCCATCATGTTTGTAAACTCGCTCTCTAGAGCACAAGACGTAGCCATATTGATTATTGCAACATCTGCAAGTACTTTTCCCCGCGTCCTAACATTAATCATAATATTTCCTGAATTGGCTACAAGCTACTTTTAGTTAAAAGTTACCTAACTACCCTCAATCCCAATAGTTACCAACAGCACAAGCTAGTGATGTAAACAAACACACATAAAATTCAAAGGACTAACGAAATGATTTAAGATCTCACCTTCCTCTGCTGAGGTTCTCGAGGAGGCGGCCAGAACAGGGACGAAAACTGAAGTCCGTCAATCCATCTTTCTGACGTGTGCGCCATATTAATCAAATGATTAACCTTTATCTTTAATTCTACAAGAAAAATATTTGTTCAACCCCAAGACCAAAAAGAGTAGAGCTTTATTTTAAGGGATCCCATTGCTACCAATCAAGAACCAAAATCTGGCAATTCGGCATCGGAAGCAGCGATCAATTTGAATGAATCCTCCCAATTTAGATACAAATAAATTTAATACTTACAGTTGAAGCTATCTCTTCTTGTCAACAAATATGAATCAAGTACAGTATCAACAAAATCAATGCTACTTTTGTATATGTACAAGGGTACAGTAGTAGTAACCCCAACTGAATTTCAATCTTCTTGATTTCTTCAAGTTCCTCAACTACAGTATCCACAAATCACTTTGCCAAATATTCTGCATAACATCCACATAAATTAAAACTATATTAACAATCAGTACAGACTATCCGTCTTAAATATTAAAACGGTCAAATACTACCATTTTCTATGCAACTTGTCAAATGATTTGGCATGTACTTAAACGAGATTTTGTGATTAACAATAAACTAATCATACAAACCCACAATTAATTACGAGTACATTGTTAGCAGTAATAAATAGTATCATAAATTATACTCTGTATAACTTATCAAAAAAAAAAAAGGCTCCTTTTACTATTACGGAGTATTATTATTATTATTATTATATTATTTTATTATTATTATTATATTATAAGTAAATAACAAAAAAAAATCAAATACCTGAAGAAGTGTGAAAAGAGGTAAAATGAAATTGTTACGTAGTAAGTGAGTGAAGATCGACAATTAATTTAATTTGTTTTGCGTTAGGGAGAGATTTTGAAAGAGAGAGAAAATAGGTTTTTTTTTTAAGGGAGGGAGAGTCTGTAGAAGGAGAATAAGATTTGGTAGTAGTAGTTGTGTAAGAGAGAGGGAGAAGGGGAAGGAAGAAGAGATCTTTAGCGAGCCTGTGCGCCACTTGAGCTGGCTTCCGTGGCCTATGATATTTTCCTATCTTCTTATAGGCTACATGTCCATCTCACCTCTTCTTTGCCTTTCAATTCCTTTTTTTTTTTTTCTTTTCTTTTCATTTTGCCACCACACTCCCAACGTCCACCATTGTCATTTCACCACCTCTTCCGTGGATAGATGGCACGGACACTTCTGCTATTTAGTGTGTTCATATTCGACACCAACATCTATATGATACTCGAAAATACGTGTCGTACACTTATAGACCGTGTATTTTTTATTAATATTTATAAAGTTTGGACACTCCTTAAATAGTGGAGGACACTTCAATTTAGCATAATATAAATATCATATATGATGTAATTTAAAGACCTTTCACCATAAAACTCATGCTTAACTTTTACGTAAGTGACTTATTTGTAAATTCCAAATTAATAATAAAATTAACATTTTCTTTTCATTATTTAAGTAATTAATTAATTTATTTAACATTTGGAGTTTTTAGGGTTTGCGTTGTTTATCAGGGTGGTCACAAACGGTGTGTGGGGTGCGACTGGGGTAGGTCGACATGGAGGGAGGTAGTTGTAGGTTGGTGGTTAAGGTAAGAGTGGGTGTGCATGAGTGAAGCGAGTGGTAGTTGGTCAGAGGCGGCTGGATTAGTGGATTATTGGGTGCGGTTGACGATGGTGGCAGTAGTGGGGGTGAGTTGGCAACCGAGGTTAATCGACGGTGGAGCTGATTGGTGGTGGTGGCTGGTAGGTAAGGGGTGGTTGATACAAAAATTGCGCGGAAGCGGTTTCAAAAAATAATGAACAATAATGAAAAAGGATATTTGCTTCGAAATCTGGTAAGATCTCGAAACAATGGGATATTTGCT
>VHZZ01006578.1:57356-71334 GCA_009801015.1 Silene noctiflora | reverse complement strand
GATTGAAACCCTAATTGGGTATTTTGGGGGAAATTGGGGATATCGTTGTAGTGATTGTGATTGTATGCTTATATGTGTATAGGAGGTGAATTCGTAGAGGAGCACTTTTGATCGTTGGATTGCTTCGTGGTGCTTGCTATTCAGGTAGGGCTTTCCCTACTCGGTTACTGATTACATATGTATGAATGGATTGTGTTTGTTGTATATGGTTTAAATGGTATGTTTGGATGGATGTTGGATATTGTTGGTTGTATGGTTTAATTATTGTATGTAATGTCTGTGTTGCGAGGCGCCCCCTCGGCTGAGTGGAATCACTTGCGGGAGTGACTTCACGCCCTTGATTCGCCCTCTGTGGAACTCGCCACAGGAGGGGATGTGCACATTAATGAACATGGGTTTACGCTCGGATGAGATGAGCGGGGATTTGGTGGGTACGGCTGCGGTCCCCCACTGGCAGGGCTACACACTTTAGTGTGTAGTCAGTGATGTGGTGTGGTGTGATGGTGGAGTTGGTGTGGTTTGTGTTGTACTTCTGTATTTGATATTTGGTTTGTGTTGTCAGTAACTGACCCCATTTTGTGTTTTGAAAAAATGTGGTGATCCATTCGGGGGTGGTGAGCAGTTATTGAGCAGGTATGACATATACGCATGGGATAGCTGGGCGATTACCACGAGATTAGAAGTCTTCCGCTGTGTCAGAGTTTTGTTAGTTTAGTTGTTAAACTTTTGAGAAGGATGTATCTTTTGGTTAAGACAGTTTTGGTTTTTGTGTTGTAAACAGTTTAAATTCACTTATTAAAGTATGCTTCATTATTGTCTATTTGATTATCATTGCCTCGGGAAACCGAGATGGTAGCACCTTTATTCCTAAGGTGGCCTTGGTAAGGCACTTTGGTGAATGGGGGTGTTACACATCATGGTGGTAATTTACTGAATCTGATAATAAAGGTGTCTAATATATAATATATACTCATATTTTGCTTGTGCTTTCTCTAAAATAGTTAACGTAGCTCAACAACCTAGACTCGTTGATATATAAAAACTTACGTTCAAATTGTATATAACATTTGCATATCAGAAATTTAAAGACAAACCCGTGCATTTTTAAAACTAGTTATGTTTAATAACAATAACATATCGTAAGAAAATTAATCATTTATATGATTAATAATAATTTATTGTTGTGATTGATAAGTCGAAATAAGTGAAGGTGACAAATTAAATATTGTTTTTATAATAATGAGTCGAGTTTACATCTGTTTCATGATTGTCGGGTTGAACAACAGATTTGGGAGGGGGTTTGAAGTTGGAGAGTGATATTGAGGGTGGAGAGGGGCGAGTACGGGATTGGGTGGAGGAATGATGGAGGGAGATTGGGGTTGTGGAGCATGGGAGATTTATGATAGGGTGATGGTTTGTAAGCATAGGAACAAGGTGGTTTTTGATGGCTGACCCGTTACACGTGGTTTGTAGAGCTTGAGATGTCATGGAGGAAATTGAAGGGGAGCGCGCGATGAGGAATGTTAGGGGAAGGCAGGGGCTGGCTAATGTGGTAAAGGGTGGGAAAGCGGGGTGGGTGGCGGCTTAGGAGGGGTTCCTGAAGGTGAACGTCGATGTTGGTGCAAAGGAGGGCGATGGTGTGGGTGTTGGAGTTGTTTGCAGAGACAAGCTTGGGAGGGTGTTGTGGGGAGTGTTTTGGATGTAGAAGGAGATGTGGGAGTCACATGTCTTGGAGGTTGTTGTTGTGCTGGAAGGTCTTGAGGAAGTTGTTCGAATGGGGCACACACATGTCGTTCTCGAGAGTGATTGCCTTCAAGTGATCAATGCATTGGATAGAAAGAAGAAGGGGAGGAGTATTTTCTACTTAGTCTTAAATGATATTTTGTCTTTATCTGTTTCATTTCAGTCAGTTATTTGGTCGTACACTAATCGTGTTAACAATAGTGTTGTGCATGCTTTAGCTCATTTGTTTCCTAGAGTTGTGAGTCGTAGTGTGTGGTCGGATGTTGTTCCTCTGATTGCGAACATTGTTGTATCGCTGATTCTTTGTTAATTTAACGAGCCCTTAGGGTGTTTTCTCAAAAAAAAAAAATAAATAAATAAATAAATAAATATTGCCCAAAAATTAACTACGTAATTGTTAAATCCCGCGCACCAATTTACTCAATTCTGCGCATTTTTTTCCATTTATTCCGAGTATTCCCCTTTCATTTCTAACCTCAGAAAGAGAGAATGAAAAATCCAAAAAATAAATCCTTCTCGCCTCCCAATCACCGACACCCTCCCCTTCACCGGCACGGTGTCACCCTCGCCCACCATCCTCCCAGCATCCCCACCATCGCCACTCACCTCATGGCTCACCAATTCCATCAGACCTTACCCATAATAGGGTGAAAGTAGACCAGGTCAAATCCCTATCTCCGTCGCAATCAACGAAATGTCGAAACGTAAACCCCTAATTTGATCGCTTTTCACTCCAACACTCGCTTAATCGGCGAAGTAGCGCCATCAAATTCTACGCTTTATTCCGCGACCTTGTATCCAAGCCCTACGATTATGCAAACAGATTCACCAAATCGTTTTACCTACCGTACCGAATCGTGGAAGATTCTCGCGACAACGATGGTGAGGTTTAATCGCTTGAGGAGCTGCTCACGATGTTGTTTTCGCTACACGCTTGATATGGCGGAGTTTCATGCGAAAATGGAGGTGGTGGATGTGGTGGTGACGTTGCCGGYGTATTTTGGGCARGCGGAGCGGAAGGCGGTTTTGCAGGTGGCACAATTAGGTGGGGTTAATTTGCTATCGTTGGTTATTGAGCATGCTGGGTCGGTGGTTGGGAAGGGATTCATTCTTTTGGTTTTTCTTCTCTCTTGTTTYTCTRGTGTGTGAAATGAGAGGGGTATACTCGGAATAAAGGGGAAAAATGCGCGGAATTGAGTGAATTGGTTTGCGGAATTTAGCAAGCCCCATTAACTAATGTCACCCACAAATTTTCATAACATAACAACCTTATTAAAAAGAAGACTCTCTTAAAAATTAAAATCATCAACACATGTTACTTACTATTTATATTTCACCTACCTTTGAAGTAAAGATATATAACTTCTCCAATTAATTATGGTAAATAATTTAAGTTACTAGTATTAAACTAGTTTAGATCTCGGCATCTCGCGGCATGTATATAGAGCTTTTACTTTTTATTCTACGGTGTATCCCCTGAATTTTTTGATTTTCTATGGTGTACCCTTTTTTTTTTATATTCTACATTATACCCCCTAACTTTTCATTTATTTCTCCATCACGGCCTTGTTTAACTCTCCATTAACTTTATCACTATCAAAGAACCGTACTTTGACCTTTATTCTGACTCATTAATATTGTATCGCCATCCTAGATCAGAAGCATCACAAATCACATTTGATAAACACAATATACTATAAAATCATCTGTTATGATTCATAACATGATAATGGGGATTTGATGAATTTTTAGTTAGATTTATGTATTTGGTGGGTTAATGGGTAATTTGACAAACTAATAAGTAAATGAGTACGTTATCGAGTAATTGAAATGGTAAATAGATGATTTATTGGGTCAATTAAGAAACTAAGCTAGCAAAGACAATAAATAAGGTTATAGTATAGACTAATGTATGGAATTCAGGGGTATACCATAGAATTTCAAAAATGTAGGGGTACAAAATAGAAAACCGAAAAATTCGAAGGTACACCGTAGAACATCCCTTAATTTTTTTTATTTCAGCTCAATTTATTTTGATTTGAGGAAAAAATCAATTAAGAAAATCGAGTAATGTCATTAAATGTGTAAATATTGTTTTTTACTTTTGAGCTAATAATTTCAGTTTACAGATTTCTCAAATTTTTTAATAAATCCTTTTTATCCACAAAGCTAATAGGCAATTTATAATTTGATTTTATATGGATTAGTATATGTTAAATCATTACAATAACTATAACCATGTACGGAGTATTTTCTTAATTGAAAAACGTTAATGAGAAGAAAATGGGATATAATTAAGGCGTGGATCTCGACTATATTACCCATATCCGGATCTATTTTTATGCATATGAGTCTAATCATAGATCTAAAATCATTATGATCCAGATTTGAATCCCTATATCTAAACAGGATTTGGGATTCTTTATCATTCTTAGTTGTACAGAGAGCATGGGTATGTTCATCCTAATGTAAGAGTTCAAAGTCTGCATCTTTTCTCAACTTCAACTTAGAACGTGTTACGCGTATAAATCTATGTTGAGAAGGAGACACTTTATCAATTAAATAGGACGTTGATATTCGCAGTACACATTTTACTCATCACAGTACACTGTTGACAATTATATCTCTCTCATTTCTCCTCCCATTCTCACTCTCTAACTTCTCTCTACTTTCAAACTTCCATCTAATCTCAAACCCCTCTCTCTAATTTACATCGTTTTGCATCACTGTGTACTAAAAGTACATTAACCTACAATATTGATTTTTTTTTTTTTTTAATGTAATATGTTAATAATTCACCAGAGAAATGAAAATTCAACAAAGCTACACGCCGCCAATTGCTACATTAATGTAATGCATCTGCATCATTGTAAATTGTAATATGTTAATAAACCAATTATACGTACAATACTATACTAATTCAACAAGATAGGTACCACGCTTGATCTGCTACTCTAATTCAACAAGATATGTACTACTCTATTAACCACCAACGGGGCCAAACTGTGCCGACCAATACACTAATAAACCACCATCCCACATCAATTAACAATAATTAATTTGAACATAACCCCTAATTAAAAAAAAAATATAAAACAATAACAAAGGGTTAATTTGATTATTAACAATGGATTTGTGAATTAAATACATGTTCTATATTTGAATAATCATGGTTGAAGGAAGTTAAAGATTTAACAATAGAGAGAAGGTAGAGAAAATTAGGTTTGATGTTTTTAAGGGTAGAGAATGAAAAGTTTGGTGCAAAATATAGTGAAATGAGTAAAAATGTAGTGCGAAAATAAATTACGATTAAATATTAACCTGAGATAAAAGCAAATCAACCAACAATAACGATGAACACCAAAAGAGATGCTAAACAAACCCTGCTAAAATGTAATCTTTTGAGTTTCGAGATTGAATTATAAATGTACTTATCCCTTTGAAACTCAACTTAACCAACACAAAAATTGAGCTTGAATTATAAATCAATTTTACAATACTCGGAATCACAGTACAATGCTACAATGAACATAAACAATATGAGAGCAAAATACAACACTACGGGAACAAAACCCGCCTTTGGATTCAAGTACAACACTTTTCATTTTACCTCAGTATTCATGTACTTAAACTCAGACTCTGAACAGGAATGCTCAAAGACAATATTATGTCGAAATACGTTTCTGGAGAATCATGCAACCAATGGAGCCTCGATAATTTTTTACCCTTGTGACGATCTTTGGCGCAAGTTGACTGGCAAGAGGAAGGAGAAATTTTGGATGCAGCAGCTGATTTCTTAACTGGTTGCTTCGCCCAGAACTTGTGATTAGTTTGACTTTTCATTGTCAAATTCAAGTTTTCTGGAAACGGTTGGCAGAATGTGAGCGACTCCGGACAGTTGATAGTCTTGATACGGTCCTGGGAAATGACAGATGGAGCTTGAACTTTTGGTGGACATCGTTCCTTCTTCCACATACAAAATGATCTCTCTAACAATGAGGGAACCTGCAGAGAAATGAAACAGTGGTATGGTCATCTTGTGGTGTAAAGGACAAGGGCAAGGGCAATTTTAATGTTGACAAATTCTGAACCCAGATCATGAGAAGCTCCATTTGATGATTTTACTACAACATTACCCCAACGCCTTGCGGGCTCCCACAAAAGCCCCTTAAGAGGGAGAGGATAACAACACAACGAGACCGTTTTCAGATGAGACAAAATGAGATAGAACCTTGTCATTCCCAAGCCAAACCAGAAACTATTTGCTAAGATTATAACTAGCCAGGAAAATTAGAATGTAGGAGGAACTTTTAAAGAATCTGAATCATTCCGAGAAACCATTTTCTTCATCCACTTCAGAAGGCCGTTATTAGTGTGCCTGTGTTTTCTGCCGAAACTACTGAACCAAATTCCATTCCATACGTTTATTAAAAAAAAAAAAATCATTTATTTTGAACAAATGTATGGAAATAAAATGAATGGAGGGAGTACTAGAGTGTACCACTTGGAAGATGTAAACTATTATATGACCAAATTCATCGGACCCTGTAAACTATAAATAATTAATGGTTTGAAGTTTCCTGACATATAATAGTGTACTCCAATAGCCTACAAAACAACAAAGGAAAGCAAGGAGAAACAGAAGAAAGAGCAGCAAACAGCAAAGAAATAAGTGCTAACCATCGAAAGTAGCCCAGAAGAAGCGATTGAAAGTGTTGAAAATGGAGACTTTCCTGGTTCATTTTTCTTGTCCTTCGATGATCCAGTATCTATAACAGTACCAAAACTTGATGGAGCTAAATCGTCTTCTTCTTCTTCTTCTTCTTCTTTTTCTTCTTCTTCTTCTTCTTCTTCTTCTTCTTCTTCATCTTCTTCAACATCTTCTCTCTCTTTTGGTGGTGGAACTTTCTCCTCCTGTTCAACAATCACATCATCTTCCTGCAAATCAATATCTGCTTTCTTTTCTTTATCCTTTTCTTTTTGTTCCATTTTTTCAACGACTTCCTCCAAGGTCAATTCGGCCTCTATGAGTTCAAGCTCTTTTTCAAGCAATTTTCTTCTAATTGTGCTGGTTTCCTTTTGTTCTTCAGTCCATTTTTCGAGTTTATCAAACCATGGTTTCAAGGTATTTTCTATTGAACGTACTAGACGATTCAAAAAGTCCTCCTTTTGCGGCACGACTTGACCCTCCTTTGGCGGCATGACTTCTCGCCCGTAGAACTCATCAAATCCTAGGGGCAAGAATTCAACTGTTGAAGGATCGACATCCTCACCCTCTTTCAATGGTGGCTGCCAAAATAAGCGGATACCATGTTCTTCGTCATCTACATAGTTAATTATCCTTCCAGTTGGTGTGTGTAGGATGACAGGGTCCTCGGAATATATAAGCTTAGATGGATCATTAGGGTCAGGTTCTGGCTCCTTGTTCAAAAGAACGAATTCTGGGGGCACATCTGTTCATTTGATTATTCACAAATAGGCCACATTTTAGCGTAAGAAAAGCATACAGTACAAGATTAGTGATCGAGTAAAATATGAAGGGGGAACAGCACGCAGCAGCAGTAACATTGCCCCAGTGCCTCAAGTGTCCCTGGGGGGGGGGGGGTAAGAGGTCGGGTGTACACAGGGAACGCAGCCTTACCCCTTCCTAATAAGGGGGCACAAATGCTGTTTCCGGATGACCCATAATGAAGTTGTGACGAGTATTATATCAATGACTCCACATGAAAATAATGAAGAGAGTTCAAAATTGACTATTTAGAAAATAAAATAAATAAATAAAAGCTTGCGAGTTTATTGAACATTTTTGGTTTATGCTATCATGAATCTAAACCAAACATTGGGGAGTTTATATGGCTTCATCGGAAATGGAAAGGAAAGAAAAAACAAAAACTTTAATTTAGTGTTGTACATCCACTGAAGCTCACCTATCCGGACAAGTGAGGCATTCATTGTAGATAACAGACTGACATGTTCCAAGCCTAGAAACTGTAGGTTACAATTAAATGAAGGTGCCTACGCAAATAATTTTTTTTCGGAAATTCTCCATAATTTATTACATCATATAGCAGAAACAGTTCACTAAGTCGAAGGATATACACCTCTTTGCCACCAGTGCTCAAGCTCTGCTGGCATTGGTAGTCTTAGAGGAGCTTTATAAAAGGAATTCAACCACATCTCCCTTTCCTCATCCACATCATGCACATAAGTTTTCCAATAATCCGGAACCTGATAACAAAAATAAAAGCTATTTTCAATCCTCTGATGTTTGCACTAGTTTCTATCTCCAGTGGGCCCAAATATTGGAATATGATAGAATAAAGCATAAATAGCCTCTTTATGTTTTTAAGCACGAGGAAGGTTGCTACATCCGGCTCTCCTTACCCCCACCAACGACGAGAGACATACAGGCACTGGGGTAATGTTATGGTTGTGATATTTGTAATAATTCTCTTTTCCATAATCCATACTCTGTACTCGAGCAAAAGTCAACATCTTACTTCATAGAACTGGTTAATGAAACCTGGAGCCTGCCACACATCATCTTCCTCATAGAAATAGGGATGCTGAGGATCGCCATATGGACCCCTCTCCTCTCTGACCACTGCAGCCAATTCAAAAGCCAGAACCCATAAAGGCAGGCAATGAGAAGAAAAAAAAAAAAAAAGTAGCGGAAAGCATCAACCATTTCATGTGATACATTGAGATTTCAGATTTCAGATAAACTAGACTATATACAAAATTATTGACCAAGCCATTTGCATGGTGCGGCTTTCGATCAGATTTAGGGAATGTAAATTTAGTATGTAAAATGCTACTAGGTCCAATAACACAACCCCAGTAATCTAGTTTGCAAACAAACACTATTTTAGTACGAGGATCACCCGGCTGAACCATGCAACCATTGATCAAATCGTTGCTCGCCCAAAATAGCAAGATGACATATAGCCAGCAAAGTTTATCTCTCCCAACATATTCCCACAATTATACGTTTTGTGCCTCCAATTGGATCATCAAAACACTTACTTCCATTAGGCTTGTTAACAAACATCCGTGCCTTGGCTGCAGCTACTTCAGCTATCCCTGCGTGCAGCTGAACCAAATATCATGTAAAATTAGCATCTGCACTAAATACAACTATAAGAAAGTTCACAAGGAACCATTGCTGGAAGCAGGCAATAAAAAAAGAAGGTAGAAAGGAAGAGGTACAAAGGGCTGTGAGTTGGAATAAAGAGAACTCTATATACCGTAGAAGTTTTTTCGTCACAATCAGCAGGCTCATCTACTAGCTCACCAAAGTAAAACCGCCCCTTCAAAAGAACAAAACATAGTAAACAACATCACAGTTAAGTTTCATCTACCAACAACAAAGGAACAAATGAACAAGTTGAGTACAAATTTCTAGGATAAAAACTGGCATTTAAAGTTTTATTTAAGAGACCCAAGTATAGCACAGATCCGGGGAACCACCACAAATGTAAGGAAGACAAATAAAGTAACACAACCCACAAAAGCTCAAAACTAGTAAATGTATTTTATTCAAGAGGTTAAATGTTTGATTGTTTATCACAAAAGGGAAATAAACAAGAAGATAAACAGTACATCTTCATGCACTTACAAATATGGTACTCTCATTCACTTCATACACACCGCAACCATGCATTCTACTATGCTTCCACTGGCCAGCATAGCGGTACCGACCTTTTTCACTGAAAAGTAATGAACAATGAGTAGAGGTACAAAAGCACGACTATGATACAGAGCAAGAGTAATGATAGAGGGTAAACCGTAGAAACAAGAAAAACCTGGTACAGGATCATCTTGCAGTACAAAACTTCACGATAACAAACAATTTTGCAATAAGTCTGATCTATGGTATTCAAGATAGTCATATAAAGCTTGCCAAGAGTAAAGTTGGTTGTGATCATAAGCTGGTCAAAACACGCGTAAACACATGTTTAGGGTCGAGTATTCTCTCCACTCATTTGGCCACACAAACCAATCTCAGAGTGTTTTCACTTTCAGAAAATTTTGGCCATAAAATACAAAAGATACCCTCATAAAATTATGTGGGCTCCACTGTCTATCGATTTTTTATTTTACTCGCACACTCCATTAGCTTGACATATATATACCCTTCTTACTTATCTCTTTCTCAAAACTTGCTCTATCATGAAGTGAATCCAAACAAGTGGAGTACAATAATGACGTCAAAAAAGAACAGTCAGAGAAACAAAACAATTTGCCAGCTAGGGGTGAATAACTTACGGCTTTTGTCCAAATTGTCTTATCCACTCATCATTCTCATAGAAAGGAATTTCATAGTTTCCATCAGTAAGGCGAACACTGTCCTCGATATCCTTCTCCAGCCACTCCCTATCTTCTGGATTCATGAAATCTCTCGTAATGATTTTCCCTTCCTCCCGCATTTCTGCTTCAAGTCTGAAATAGCCATCTGAATGAGTCCATATGAAGATCAAGATCCACACATGCTACCCTGGCAACCCATATTGCAATTAATAAGGGAATGGAGAATTTACTTGGAACCAGGAATAGGTTCTATGTCTGGTACGTCAACTTCGACAACACCATGCCCCTCCATGTTATTCTGAAGCCACTCTCCCTCGTACCTGCAGGAAAAATGTCAAAAAATTTGAAGCTTCTCAGTTAAACATTCCTTGATACGAGAGGCACATGTTGGTTATATCAAGTAATTCATTCTCCCTTTACATGAACACTGAAATTAACATGCCTGACTAAACCTTGTTCAGCAACATAAACTCCCTTTCCATGAGCCAAGTCATCCCATACGGTACCTTCATACCTAATCAGATTGATGTACGAGAAAGTCAACAAGAAGTAAACAGAAGACCAATGTTAAGGCATGGAAGCAAAAAAGAGCCGATCCTTGAAAAGGTTTTCTTTCGAACAGGTAAACGGAAATCTATTAAATAAACAGAGAGATATGCAAATTGGTACAGAACGTTGGACACGAGTACACATCCAAGTGACGGATACCAAAGTCACTCTAATACCTCACTTTGTCCGTGTGTTGTGTGTCACCAAACGCCACTTCGACACTTCACCTTAGACCAAGAAATTGAAAAATTCGTGAAAATAACCATATCCAACACTCTGACACCACATCATGTCCGACATTTGTAACCAAGTCGGAGTAACATAACTGGACACAAGTACATATGCAAGTGTCAGACATTAAATGCCAACCCAGTAGCAACCTAAATGCCACGAGTCACAAGTAACAAACATTTGTACTACAGCCACCCATAGTAACAGTATAAAACACAAACTTCAGCCCTTCAGATAATACAACTTCAAAACTCCATTAAGACCCCAAATTTAACACCCACGTGACGACAGTTGAATTCCTTTCAGACCCTTGTTAACACACACCCACATACAATTCACCAACCACATCAATCGCGAGCAAAAGTCGCATTTCACAAAACGTATACAGGCTCCCAATCTTCAGCAAACTGCAAACAAATTCACAGCCTTAAAACCCACTAAACCCCCAGAAACACCAATTAGTCGAGGCGGGCGAGCACTTACAAGCAAGTTTATCATCAGAATTACAATTCGTCAGCATATAATAACACAAACAAATTCTATATTCCATTGAAAAACACAAAACAGCAGAATACACGTAAATACCATCATAGCTACTAATCCAGCAACAGTTACTCTAATATGAGAGCATTGTATACATACAAGTATACAACACGTAATTTTAATCTTAATATTAAATGGTAAAAGAAAAAGAAGCGAAAAACTTACGAGCTACCATCAGGAAAAATATAGCTAACCCATTTCAAAAACTCCTCAATCCTGTCCAATTCCTCAACAACAGCCTTAGGATTGGAGATATCGGGATGATTGGTAGGAATAGGAGGGTAAGATTTTCGATAGGGCAAGTAAAATGGTGCAATTGGTGGATCTTTCCCTTGACGAAGTTCATCTAGAACAACATTCCAATCATCTCGATCAGCCCAAACCGGGTCCCAACCCGGCTTAGTAGCTAGGAGTGGAGCATCAGCCCAAAGCTCCCTAAGGTCAGCCTCACGCCAATTCTCTGGGTCTTGAGGGAAATCAAATTTGTTTTTTTTCTCGAATACAAAATTGAACTCTTGGTCTTTGGCGGCCTGTCGATTTTGGGGGGAATTTAGGGCCTTGGTGAAACGTTTGATGTTGGTTTCTGGAGAGTTGTCGGGTTGGGGTATGTCTGAGTTTTGGCCAGGGGCAGTGAAGTATGGGTCGCTGTTGAAGTCCGCGGAGGAGTCAGAGTCGGAGTCGTATTCGTATTCGGATTCAGGCTTGGAGTTGGAGTTGGGGTTGGAGTCGGAGTCGGAGTCGGAGTCGGAGTCGGAATCCTTTTCTTGTTGCTGTTGATCATTTTGGGAGGCATTGTTATCATCATCATCATCTTGTTGTTGTTGTTGTTGTTGTTCATTTAGGGAGGCATGGTTCATTTTGGAAGGCATTGTGGAAATGGAGAGTGGGGATGAGAAAAGGGGATAAGGTGAGGCGGAGATGAACAACAACTGAACAACTGAAAAACTGAAGAGGTGAAGCAAGAAGGAGAATGTGTGTGTTTGGATTTGTCATTGAGAGTGTAGTAGTAGTAGTAGTTTGGAGTATGGGCTCAGCCCAAATTTATCTCATGGGTCCAGCTAATTTATGAGACTGCCCTATTCAGACTTTACAAAATTCTCATTGGATACTATCCGTCGTCACGAGCTTAAGACGAGACGGATCATACCAAGTGGGAAGGAAATGGGATCATACCAAGTGAGAAGCAAATTGGCTGACGGAAGGAAGTGAGTAGGTTGTCCGATAATCTATCTATACTATCCCAAACTATCATAGTAGGTAATGTCGGATATGTGATGGAGTAGAATGTGTAAATCAAAATAAATCTAAATTATACTAATAAAATAGCTAGTGATAAGTCATGGTCGAATCCACGAGGAGGCGGTGTAATCTATTTGCTAAGTCTAAGTCTGTTTTAAAGGTAACAATTTATGGAAGGATGTTTGTTTGATTAACTACAACTAATTGCAATAAAATAAATAAGAATGAAATCAATAATAAAGAGAAGTCTAGGAATCAGGTTCACTAGGTAGTCATTCAGGGGTAAGGTTTAATTCATTGACAGAGCAAACTATGTTGTTTAAGGTCATATGATCGGTCGACTCAAATATTCCCTTTAGATCTAAACTTAACATGCGGTCGATATCATTAAGTCAGTCTATTCAATTGTCGCAGCCTATACTAGTTTTAGTCCGGTCGGTGATAATCCTAGTTTGCAAGACTAATTAATTAACTCTGATCAGTAATCAACTAATTAGATTCAGGACAATCAATTGAACAACAACAAGAAGCAATTTAACTATCAATTTCATTAATTAAACCCCTTTCTAACAACCTAGATTCCCATTCACCCCAGATTATAGATTTAGCTACTCATATTAATTAAACTAACAACAATAACGATAATAGAAATCATAATTGAAAGCATAAAAATAATAAACAAAGCAATTGCAAACATGAAACTTGAATAAATGAAGAAAGATTAACAGAGTACCGTAATTCAAAGGCTTAATGAACGATTGTAGGTCCAAGCGAAAAAGTAAAGTAACTAAACTAATCTAAGAGTTTTTATGAGAATAATACGTCAAGTAAACCTAAACTAACGTAATATAAAGCTTAATGCCAATCTAAACTACGTAATCCCCCTTACATAATAACCGGGTTTTTATATTTATAGTAGAGTTTAAGCTGAAATAGGAAAGTCCTCGCAAAAGACGGATTTGGGCCCATTGAACACTCGATCGAGTTTGGGAAACTCGATCGAGTTTCAACATGTGTCAATACTCGATCGAGTAATAGCAAACTCGATCGAGTTCTTTGTCTCAGCATCCTCCTGCAACACGCACTGAACTTCAAATGGCCGCCATTTCTTCGTTACTTGGGTAAATCAAGCGTTTTTGGTGTTGGAAAGTTAACAGGATAAGCTTTTACCTCCAATTTGAATTACTTGATTCTGATTTGTAAAACTCTAGTTATGGTTGATCAAAGTAGGCACTAGTAATGTGAAGTTCCTCTTTTTGTCACTTCTTCGTCTTATCCTCTCTTCTCTTCCTCTAGATTTCCGTGCCATGCTTCGTGTATTCCTTTATGCTATTCCGCGGTGCTTCATTTCATTCTTTTGCTC
>VHZZ01006575.1:32470-43268 GCA_009801015.1 Silene noctiflora | reverse complement strand
TATCTTGCCTCCCTGTGGATTCGACCCGACTTCCCTAGCTATATTAGTTTAGGCCAGTTGGTTTATCTTTGATAGGTTCACGACAGCCTTATCAAGCTTCTTGATTGCCCAATAAGCCTTGTGCTCCATTTCCACCGGTATATGACACACTTTCCCATAAACCAACCTATATGGTGATGTACCAATAGGTGCCTTGAATGCGTTACGATAGGCCCATAAGGTTTCATCTAATTTCATGCTCCAATCTTTCCTTGACTTGGCAACAACTTTCTCAAGTATGGACTTGATCTCACGATTTGAAACCTCGCCTTGGCCACTTGTTTTTTGATGGTAGGCCAAGCCCCTTCTATGGGTTACCCCATACTTTTCTAGCAACTTATCAAGTTGTTTTTCACCAAAGTGAGTACCACGATCACTAATGACCGCTCTAGGTATGCCAAATCTTGGGAAGATTATCTTTTTGAACAATCTAATAACGGCTCAGGCATCATTGGTGGGAGTAACAATTGTCTCTACCCATTTAGAGACATAATCAACGATGACTAATATGCAACGATTACCCTTGGAAGAAGGAAACAGACCTTGGTAATCGATACCCCACACATCAAACACCTCTACTTCCAAAATACCATTCAAAGGCATCTTATGCCTTTTAGAAATTGAGCCCGTAAGTTGTCAAGCATCGCAAGCCATCACATAATTCTTGGCACCTTGGAACATGGTTGGCCAATAGAAACCGGATTGTAACACCTTAGAAACCGTCTTTGAAGGCCCATTATGACCACCATAAGGAGAAGAATGGCATACTTCTAACACCCCCCTAACATCCTATTATGGGACACATCTCCAGAATAGCCCATCGGAGCAATGTTTAAATAAATAAGGATCGTCCCAAAGGAAGAACTTGGCGTCATGCATGAACTTCTTCTTTTGTTGATATGTGAGGTTTGGTGACAACTCCATTCCAACTAAATAGTTGGCAATATCGGCATACCATGGTGTATTAGTATCCAACATCATGAGGGAATCATTGGCAAAGGAATCGTCAATAGGTACATCAATACATCCATTGTCATACTTCAATCGGGATAAGTGATCGACACTAACATTTTTGGCCCCCTTCTTGTCAAGAATCTCAAGATCAAATTCTTGCAAAAGAAAGATCTATCTTATAAGTCTTGGCTTGGTCTCTTGCTTAACTAGGAGCTGATTCAATGCGGCATGATCGGTATGAACAATAACCTTGGACCCAATAAAGTAGGAGCGGAATTTTTCTAAGGTATAGACAATAGCAAGTAGCTCCTTTTCCATGATAGCATAATTGATTTGGGCCGCATCCAAGGTTTTACTAGCATAATAGATAGCATGGAGGACCTTATCCTTCCTTTGTCCTAGCACGACACCAACCGCATAATCGCTTGCATCACACATGAGCTCAAAGGACAATCTCCAATTTGGTGATTGGATAATTGGTGCGTAGATCAAAGCCTTCTTAATCCTGTTGAATGACTCAAGACAGGCATTAGTAAACACAAATGGAGCATCCTTTAAAAGGAGCTCGGTAAGGGGTTTGGCAATCTTAGAAATATCCTTAATAAAACGGCGATAGAATCCCGCATGGCCTAAGAAACTCCTTACACCTTTGACATTTACTGGTGGGGGCAATTGCTCAAATACTTAGACCTTAGCACGGTCCACTTCAATACCTCTTTCGGAGACGATGTGACCAAGCACCACTCCCCCATTCACCATGAAGTGGCACTTCTCCCAATTCAAAACTAAGTCAACTTCTTCACAACGCTTCAAAACTTTAGCCAAGTTAGTTACACATGCATCAAATGAAGATCCATAAACGCTAAAGTCATCCATCAACGCTTCCATGATTGATTCAATAAAATCAGAAAAAATGCTTATCATGCAACGTTGGAAAGTGGCGGGGGCATTACAAAGACAAAAAGACATTCTACGGTAAGCAAAGGTACCATAGGGACATGTAAATGTGGTCTTTTCTTGGTCATCGGGGTGAATGGGTATTTTAAAAAACCTGGAATAACCATCCAAGTAACAAAATTACTTGTGATAAGCCAACCTTTCCAACATTTGGTCAATAAAGGGTAATGGGTAATGGTCTTTTTTGGTGGCCAAATTCAACCTCCTGTCAATACACATGCGCCATCCCGTCACAACTCTAGTGGGGATGAGTTCATTTTTATCATTTTTGACTACGGTGGTTCCTCCTTTGTTAGGAACCACTTGGACTGGACTAACCCATTTAGAATCAAAAATTGCATAAATAATTCCCGCATCGAACAATTTAAGGACCTCCTTTTTAACCACTTCTTGCATGTTTTGATTTAAACGTCTTTGACCTTGGACACATGGTTTATGATCTTCTTCTAGGTGAATTCTATGCATGCAAAAATCGGGGCTTATGCCGTTCAAGTCATCAAGTTTGTAACCAATGGCTTTTTTGTGATTTCTTAAGACCTTTAACAAAGAAGATAATTGACTTTCATTCAAATGAGCACTTACAGTGACCGGACATGACTCCTCCTCATCTAGAAAAGCATATTTCAAATTAAAGGGAGGGGTTTAAGCTCGGATTTTTATACCTCTTTACCTTTAGGTGGAGCAACCAAACCTAAAAATTGTGAGCTTTCCGTCATGGGTAGCTATTCTTCATCCAAGTCAACTTCCAAAGGTTCCACATCTTCGATTCCGATTTCATCATCTCCTGAAAAAGATTCCAATAACAAGAGGGCCTCCAAAGGATCTTGGCTCAAAGATCGAGGCATTGAGTCATCCAAAATAATATCAATAACATCAAAGACTTCTATAGACAAACATGACTCCTCAAGCATATGACTCTTCATAGCAATATTCAAATTATTGGTGACCTTGTCATAGCCTACTTCTAATGTTAACTTACCATTCTTAACATCAATGACCACGCCCGCAGTATATAAAAATGGCCTTCCCAAAATAATTGGGATTTGTGAATCTTCGGCTATGTCAAGAACAACGAAATCAACCGGAATGAAAATTTTCCCAACTTTGACCGGAACATCCTCTAAAACACCCAAAGGACGTTTTATGGAACGATCCGCCATTTGAAAAGTTATACTAGTACATTTTAAGACTCCCATGTTTAACTTTTCACAAATAGAATAAGACATTACACTCACACTAGCACCTAGATCACATAAAGCTTTATCGATGGTGTAGGTGCCAATGGTGCATGAAATAGAAAAACTTCCGGGATATTTTAACTTAGGAGGGGACTTATTCTGTAAAAGAGTACTACACTCGGCGTTAGTTAAAATATCTTTCATGAACTTAGTATATGAAGGAATTTGAGTAATTAATTCAGTAAAACGAACGGTTACCTGTAAATTCTTCACCACTTCCATGAATTTACCGAATTGAGTCTTCTTTCGTGCTTTGACTAATCTATGAGGGAATGGCACCATGACATTTTAAGGGACTTTGATTTTATAACCCTTCTTTGGAGGAGCATCCTCCATATTTTCCATTACGTTTGGCATATCAACACTCTTTGGCACCCCATCATCCTTGGTGCTCTCGTCATTTTCCTCAATAGGCTCTGCATTAGCCTTCCCCTTAGCACCTTCCCCAATCTTGGACCCATTATGTACCACCACATCATCTAAAGTCATGGATGGACCATCATAACCCGTACCCATCCTCAAGTGAATAGCATTGACGGTGTCATAAGGTTGTGCACCTTGAGGTGCAAATTGGCCTTATTGCCTTTGAGCATTAGATGTAACAAGTTGAGCAATTTGAGTTTCCAACATTTTGATCGCGACCTCCTTGGATTGATCACTCTTTTGTAATTGAACTTGCATCATCTCTTGAGCTTTGACAACCTTCATCATCATAGCCTCAAGCTTACCTATACCTTGGTCATTTTATGGGAAATTGGGAGGTTGAGCTTGGGCTTGTTGGTAGGGTTGTTGGTGGGGTACATTTTGAGGGTAAGGTTGTTGAAAACCTTGTTGATATTGAGGGTTTGGACCTTGAAAACCGGGTGGGTTACCTTGGAATTGCCTTTGTTGATGAGGCCCATTTTGGACTTGGTGTTGGGGGTTTAACACATTGGTGCTTTTATAGGATTGAGGTTATAATTGTTAGAAAAGGTACTCAAAGGAAGTATACTTTGCATAAAACTTTGAAAAACATTTACCTCTTCAATGGGAGCCCTACACAATGCGGGACAATAACCCGCACCACCACAAACTTCACAAACCTCCACTTGGCTAGTGACATTTACTTGCTCATGACCTTGGGATGAACTTGACCCTCCTCTTTCGATATGTTGTTGAAGAGCGGCAATTTGATCTTTCATAAGGGCTAAGTTCAAATCCTCCTCTCTCGCTTTCAATGGAGCACTTCGAGAATTGACATATTGGGAGTCATGGATGGCCATGGACTCAATAGTATCATGAGCAAGCTCTACATCAATTTGATCAAACCACCCATTAATAGCGGAATCCAAGACTCAGCGTGACTCACCACAACATCCATTGTAGAATGTTATAGCTATAAACCATGGGACCAACCCATGATGAGGACATTGCCTTTGAAGCTCCTTGTACCTCTCCCACGCATCATATAGACTTTCATTATCATTTTGACGGAACCCCGTAATTTGGCTCCTCAATTTTTGAGTCTTCTCCGGTGGGAAGTACTTTGGATAGAAAGCAAGAGCCAAAGTTTCCCAATTGGTGACTCCCATAGCCACTCGATCAAAAGTATTAAAAAGGGAAAAAGAATTTCTCGAATTTGCTCTTGAGTGACTCCAGATTGCCGAATCATCGAGCATTAGTAACAAAAATTTGCAATGTGCAAATTTGGATCATCCAAAGGACCTCCACCAAATTGCTTCCTCTCCACAAGAGAGATGAAATCCGGCTTGATTTCAAAGTCCACCGCGCCAATTTGACCGGTAGTAATACCTTTAGGGAGAATGGCCACGGTGGGCTTGGAATGATCGGACAAACGAACCATCTTCTTAACATGGGTAGAACTAGAAACCTCTTCTTCTTCAAAAGCTTTAAGATCGTCAACAATGGAATTCCTAGAACTTTCAAGTTCCTCAAGAGAGGTAAACCTAGTAGTCTCTCTAAGGAAACATAACCGCCTATGCAAGGTTCTCTCGAGCTCGGGATCACTTGGAAATAGCTCACCTCCTCTAAAAGACCTGGACATAAGACAACAATCTAAGGAATATTTTAAGTAACGGTCTCAAGGAACAAGTAAGACAAAGAAAAAATAGATAGAAATCAACAAATCAAAATGCAACGAAACCGTTCTCCCCGACAACGGCGCCAAAATTTGATAGGCGGTCGCACACCTAGCAAAGGTACCCTAGACTTGGCTAACAAATGAATGTAGTAAGGTTGGGTCGAACCATAAGGAGATGGTAATTGCTTAATGAAATGCTATGGTTAGACTTCTATCAAGATCGGTTTAAATTTTTGTATGGGTTTGAGTGAGTGCAATGATAATAAAAACGATGTAAAAATAATAATGATAAAAGAGTCTAGGGAAGTCGGGTCACACATGCATAGTAACAACAATTCATGTTAATCTAGGAATGCATGATAAAGATAAATGTTTAGGTCTTATGACAACCACCTCTCGGCCTTATTGCCAACCATAGAACGGGTTCTAACGAGCTCTCACTATGGCTAGATCGGTCTACTACACATGCTTAGTTTAATACAATTCCATGCCTCTCGACTTATAGAAGGAATTAATAAATTTATAAATAAAAGATTATGATCAATAATCAAAGACTAACAAATACAAAGCAAGCATGTAATAGAAACAAATATACAATATTATGACTTTCTTAATTTAACATTTATAAATAAAAACTATGCATGGCTCCCCTAATCCCTAGACAAAAGGAAACTACTCATACATATTTAAAGTAAAACTAATTAGAAATGAAATGATTATCTTAAACATAATGATAAAGATATAAAGACTTAAAACATAAAAAGGAAGATAATAATAAACTAAACTAAATAACGTAGACAAATGAAATGACAATAAAATGCTAATAGTGAATGTAAATAGAAATGCTAAATGATTAGTAAAATGAAAATGGTTTAATAATAGCATGAACTACTATAATAAGAAATGTAAAACTAATAACTAAATAACAATTTCAAATGAAGAATGAAATAACTAAACAAAACTATAAAGGGAATAACAATGGAAAATGCTAAAAGAAATGATTAGCGAAATGAGAAATTGCAACTTGAGAATGAAGAACAGTGAAAACCAAATGAACTTGTATTAAGCTTGGAATTACAACTAAAGATTGTTTGGAATACAAAATATAAACTAAGGATTAATTTCTGAAAACTAAAGAGAAAGTATATGAAATAAGATATGAAAGTCTGAAAGATTGATAAAATATGGATGCTAAGAGTCGGAATCAACCTCCTTTATATAGGGAGTTGATTGTGAAACGTATGGTTTCCACATAGAGGCAACTCCGATCGGGGACACCCCACCCCGATCGGGGACGAGGGAATTCAATTTTTCTCATTACTCCTATCATTAAGTTACTACGGAATCCTAAAAAACTGTATTAACTCATCATAATTCTCTGGTTTAAGGCTCTTTGGAGGAATCCCATGCCAACTCTTCCACTCTTCTTTATGGGCCTCAATTCTTTACATTTGCCATTTGATGATCTTTGTCTTTGCATTTTGGGCCACATTTCCACACTTGATCACCAACCCAAAGATTTCTTGCTTGCATGTTCATGTCATGATCCAATCCAGTTTCCACTTAGCATCGTGATCTCGGTATTTTCACAATTAACGGGAAATAGCTACCGAAAGCTTCATTTCCTACAAAATATATTAAACACAAGCAAAATACCTAGAACACGGGATTAGCTCACAAATACACTAATAAAAGTGCAATAAACAAGTAAAACCGAGCTAAAATAGGGGATGTAATCGTATATAATTTAGACACATCAAGGGCGAACAATGGAAGTCTACATCGATGACATGGTGGTAAAGTCTAAGAAAGTTGACATGCATATGCAACATCTGTCAGACACATTTGACACCTTAAGGAGGTAAAAATTGAAGTTGAATCCATCCAAATGCACCTTTGGGGTATCCTTAGGGAACTTCTTAGGATATATAGTGACCCAGAGGGGGATAGAAGCCAACACAGAGCAGATAAAAATGGTGCTCTTGCTGAAATCTCTAGAAAGACCCAAGGACGTCTAGAAATTGGCAGAGAAGGTAGTAGCATTGAGCGGGTTCATATCCAGATCTTCAGAAAGGTGCAAACTATTTTACGACATACTAAGGAAAAGCCAAAAGTTCGAGTGGAAAGCAGAGCATAAACAGCCTTCCGGGAGCTTAAGCATTACCTTAACTCACCCCCGTTATTGGCAAAGCCGGAACAGGGTGAAGCCTTGTACCTATACCTATCTGTCACGGAGGCAGCAATCAGTGCATTTCTCATCAGGGAGTAGGATAAGACTCAGCAACCAGTCTACTACGTAAGTAAATCTCTGTTGTTTGCAGAAGCCGGGTACAGGTCTCTCGAAAAGCTGGTATTAGCTCTGGTTACTGCCTCCTATAAGCTGCATCAATATTTCGAGTCGCACACTATATATGTCATGACTAACCACCTTAGTAGGTATGACATACGAAATGAACCTCGAACAACAATCATGTTACAAGCATTGGCAGATTTCGTGTCAGACTTCATCCCCGACGTCCAGGTATAAGCAGAAAAAGAAATCTTGAGCCTAAAAGAAACGAAGGACAGAGAGGTCTATACACTGTATATAGATGGAGCCTCTAACTAAAGGGGGGCAGAAGTAGGCTTGGTTCTGAGGTCTCCTCAAGGAGACCTGATAGTTAAGGCAGTCAGATGCGAATTCAAAGCAACAAACAATGAGGCGGAATACGAAGCACTCATACTAGGCTTGCAGATGGCACTCGAACTAAATGTCAAAGAGTTGTAGGTATACAGTGACTCCCTGCTCGTTGTTAACCATGTAAATGATTCTTATACAACCAAGGATTCGAAGATAATAGCCTATCTCAAGGTAGCAAAAGATCTGAAGCAGAAGATCAAAGACTTCAAAATAAATTAGATCCCCAGGGACTAGAACGTGGAAGCCGATGCGTTGGCAACCCTTAGGGGCAACATTTAAACCAGAAGAGTTATCCAGCATACCAATCATACATGTGTTGGAGACAACAATACAGAAGCTGACAGAGGTGAGTGAAGATCAGCCAGACGGGGGGCAGGACCTAGAGCAAGCAAGGTCTGCTGCAATACTAGCAAGCACATACGAGAAGCCAGCGGACCACGACATGCGATAGCCCTTATCGGAAGACAAGCTACCGGCGGACAAGAAGGAAGGTAGAGGCTTCAGAATAAAGGCCTCAATATTTTTCATGGTTGATGGCATACTCTTTAGGAGATTATTAGCAGGCCCCTACTTGAGGTGCCTGGATAAGGCAGAAGAAAAGACAGTGATACATGCCATTCACAGCGGAGAATGTGGAAATCATGCAGGGGGAAGAAGCCTCTTAAACAAAGCCCTTAGCAGGGCTACTTCTGGCCTATAATGCGGAAGGACGCAGTTGAATATGTCAGGAAATATGACACATGCCAAAGATCTGCCCCTATGATACACCTGCCAGCAGAACCCATGCATCTCATCATATCGCCATGGCAATTCATGACATGGGGGATCGATATTATGGGCTGGCTACCTAGAGCTCCAGATAATAGATTATACATCCTGACAATGACGGATTATTTCTCCAAGTCGATAGAGGCTGAGGCATTCACCGAGGTAAAAGATAAACAAGTGATTTCCTTCATCAAACGTAATATACTCTGCAGGTTTGGGATCCCATAAGAGATCATATGTGACAATGGGTCACAGTTCGTATCACACAACACTAAGGGATTCTGTGCTAGATGGAATATTTCATTAAAAAAGTCAGCACCCAGAAACCCTCGGTCTAACTGGCAAGCTGAGTCTATTAATAAGATCATTATAGAAAACTTGAGAAAACAACTGGAAGAGTTAGGAGGCAAATGGGCAGATGAGCTCCCTCTAGTGATGTGGTCAGATAGAACCAACCCGAAGATAGCGACAGGTCAAACACCTTTCACTCTGTTGTTTGGAGCAGAGGCCGTAATTCCAATAGAAGTTTTGGTCCCCACCCACAGGTATTGATGCATGACAGGGGAACTGAACCAAAAAGAGGTGATCAGGAGCCTGGATACCATAGATGAATTTAGAACAAGTGCTCAGATACGCCTGGCCTCCTATAAGCAGTAAGTAGCCAGAAGCTACAACAAGAACGTAAAAATCGGGCTCCTAGAAGTGGGAGACCTGGTTCTCCGAAAGGTGTTTCAGAACACCAAAAACCACAAAGGTGGTAAACTCACCCACAAATGGGAGGGAGCATACCAGGTGTAAAGTGTTGTTGGTCGTGGTGCATACAGATTAATGACCATGCACGGTCAAATCTCCTAAAAACCATGGAACATTCTTCTCCTGAAGAAGTACCACATTTAACTAAGGGGAGAAATATTAGTGTACAGAGGAAGTTTCAGTAGTCCAGAACTCCGACAAAAGAAACAAAAAGAGAGAGAGACTGAGCAGTGGGCACATAAGAAAGACTCTGAACTCTAGTTTCTTCTACCTATCAAGTGTGGTGCAAACATGATCTATTCCTGAACGCGGAGTGACAAGGAAAACGACACTCCAACATGCCCAACCTAATTCCAGGATCAAGCACCCTCAACAGGCGGGTGGACACAAAAGGGAGCTTGGCCGCAGCTTGGAGCTCACACATCTACCCCTGATAACACCCCCAAGGTAGCTATTGACGCCGAGTACTCGATACAGTCAAGGCCCCATAGAATGCATGCACATAAATGGTCCTGGAACGACGATAGACTTACCAAAGGTACGCCCCTGTTACCTTAAAACGTGACGAAAACACCTTGCATCATGAACAAAGTTAAGTAGTCAGCCTAAATCTGCCTCCTGGGAGACACAATATATACAAAGTCTAAATCTGCCTCCTCGCAGACACGGCACATCCGAAGTCTAAATCCGCCTCCTTTCAGACATGACATATTCAAAGTCTAAATCTGCCTCCTGGCAAACATGACATATTTAAAGTCTAAATCTGTCGCCTGGCAGACGCAACACATCCGAGGTCTAACTCTGCCTCCTGGAAGACACGACATATCCGAGGTCTAAATCTGCCTCCTGGCAGACACGACATACCAAGGCCAAAATCTACTCCCTGAGCAGACACGACACCAACATTAAGTCTGAGCCTGCCTAAATCTGCTCTCTGAGTAGACACGGTACCACAGGCGTCTAAACATAAGTGATGCACAATATAAACTAAGTAAAATAAAGCACGATGCCACCACGCAGGGCTACCAAACCACAAAAGTTATAAAATTCTTTACAAAACTAAGCCACACTGCTAGGCCTCCAAAAGTACTGATGAAAATAACAAATAAACAAAAGATTAGTCAGCAACTATTCTCGTAACTTTTTCTGTCTCCCCCCAAGTGGCACGTGGCTGACCTTCTTCTGCAGGGACGGAGCCTCATCCAGTTGATAGTGTCTTTTATTTGTAACCCCTCAAGTGTACGGTTGCCCGTTGTAGTATTGCGAGGGTCGAACCCAAAGGACGGTAGTTGGCTCTAAGATAAGTTGTTAACTATCTAGTTTAGCTCA
>VHZZ01006572.1:55090-70299 GCA_009801015.1 Silene noctiflora | reverse complement strand
ATGCATAAGATTCATATTTAATTTTATGACTAAATTAAATTTTTATATTTCTGGATATATAAATCCTTTTGTGATTGATGAATCCCAACAATAGTAATGCCCGAAACTAGTCGATCGACAGGTACTGTCGGTCGATCGACTGGAAGTGTCGGTCGATCGACTACTACTGTTGATCGATCGACAATTTTGTCTGATGAAGATGATGATCCATTATCGATTGCTGATGGGATGGCTTCTACTGCTGATAAGGCGTCCATTTCTGATCAAGGGAAGGAGAAAGCTGCAGAGCCACAAATTGTTATCAAGGTTCCTTTTTCGGGGCGCCTAAATAATACTAAGGTAGATCAGCAGTTCGGTAAGTTCATGGAGGTCGTCAAAAATTTTTAGGTAACCGTTCCCTTTGCCGAACTAATTACCCAGGTACCTTCTTACGCCAAGTTCATGAAAGATATCTTAACACGTAAGCGGAGTTTCAATGAGATAAAGACTATTGCTTTTACAGAAGATTTTAGCGCACACTTACAAAGCAAGTCTCCTCCTAAATTGAAGGACCCAGGTAGTTTTTCTATTCCCTGTACCATAGGCACCCATGTAATAGATAAGGCTTTATGTGATTTGGGTGCGAGTGTCAGTGTCATGCCCTATTCAGTTTGAGAGAAACTGAATATGGCCCCCCTCAAAGTAACCTTTGTGACCCTTCAAATGGCCGACCGATCAGTAAAGCGCCCCCTAGGAGTCCAAGAAGATGTCCCCGTGAAGATAGGTAAATTCTTTATACCTGTCGATTTTACTTTTTTAGATATGGCCGAAGATACCCAGATTCCCACAATTCTAGGTAGGCCATTCTTACATACTGCTGGGGCCATAATTGATGTCAAGCACGAACGCTTGACTCTTGAGGCGAGGGATGATAAAATGACCTTTATTCTAGCTAGCACCCTTGCATGACCTATGATAGAAGACACTTGTTATGCTATCGATATTATTGATGAGTTGGTCTATGATGTGTGGCCGTGTCCCTTATTAAGGGACCCATCATAGGCTTTGATGGTTTTAGATGTTTGTGCAGATAACCCGGAAAACAATGATGTTGTGTTGGGTTGCTGGAAGCTGCTTTGGATGGCCGTGATCTCACTACTTCTGAGGGAGAACATGTACAAAGGTTGGTGGATACCTATTATGCTGTTGAGGTAAAGGTACCTAAACTGAAACCCCTCCTTTCCCATCTTAAGTATGTTTTTCTAGATGAGACTGAGCAATACCCAGTCATTGTTAGTGCTAAATTGAATGACACCCAACTTTCTGCTTTGTTGGTTGCCCTAAAAAAGAACAAAAGAGCTTTGGGTTATACTCTTGACGATCTTAAGGGCATCGGTCTTGATATTTGTATGCATAGAATTGAGTTAGTGTCAGATGTTAAACCTTGTCGTCAGGGTCAGGGTAGGCTGAACCAAAATATGCAGGAGATAGTAATGAAAGAGGTGATGAAACTTCTCCATGCTGTTATTATTTATTCGATTAGTAACTCAAAATGGGCCAGTCTTGTTCAGGTAGTCCCGAAGAAGGGAGGGACTACAGTGGTAAAAAATGACAATAATGAACTAATACCAATTAGAGTAGTAACTGAGTGACGGATGTGCATTGACTACAGACAATTAAATACTGCCACTAAAAAAGATCATTTTCCCCTCCCTTTTATGATCACATGCTAGAACGATTAGCCTCACATATATTTTTCTGTTATTTAGATGGTTATTCAGGTTTCTTTCAGATTCCAATCCATCCTGATGATCAGGAAAAGACTACTTTTACTTGTCCCCATGACGTTTTTGCTTATCGCAGGATGCCATTCGGTTCGTGTAATGCCCCAGCCACCTTTCAAAGGTGTATGATGGGGATATTTTATGAGTTTATAGAGTCTAATATGGAGGTTTTCATGGACGATATTAGTGTCTATGGTAATAGTTTTGATGACTGTCTGACTAACCTTGATTAGATTTTGCAGAGATGTATTGAGGTTAACCTGGTTTTGAACTGGGAGAAATGCCATTTCATGGTCAACGAGGGAGTTGTACTAGGGCATTTGGTTTCTGATAAGGGCATTCAAGTTGATAAATAAAAAGTACAAGTGGTAAAGCAGCTTCCTCCTCCTATGAATGTTAAGGGAGTGAAGAGCTTCCTTGGTCACGCTGGTTTCTATCGGCAGTTTATCAAGGATTTTTCTAAAATTGCTAAACCACTTACACAGTTGTTGCTAAAGGATGCTCCATTTGAGTTTACTGATGAATGTCTTTCTGCTTTTAACAGGTTAAAACAGGCTTTGATCACAACACTGATCATTTAAGCTCCAGACTGGAAGCTACCATTCGAGATCATGTGCAATGCCAGTGATTATGCAATTGGCGCGGTGTTGGGTCAAAGGAAGGACAAAGCTTTGAGTGCCATTTACTATGCGAGCCTAACTCTGGATGAGGCTCAGGTGAAGTATGCTACTACGTAGAAGGAGTTACTAGTTGTGGTATATGCCATGGAGAAGTTTCGATCCTATTTACTAGGTTCGAAGGTTATTGTTTTTTCTGACCTTGCAGCATTAAAGTATCTCCTCGAAAAGAAGGAGGACAAGCCAAGACTGTTACGGTGGATACTCCTACATCAGGAGTTTGATTTGCAGATTAAAGACAAGAAAGGACCTGAGAATTTGGTTGTCGATCACTTGTCTCGTTTCCCACCGTAGAATGAGGGAGATATTCTTCCTATTAATGATTATTTTTTTGACGATGTCTTGATTGTTATTACTACTGCTGAAAATCCCTGGTATTCTGATTATGCTAATTTCATTGTAGGAGATTTGCCGCCTCCGGACTTGTCCTACCAACAGAAGAAGTTCCTTCACGACGTGAGACAATACTATTGGGATGATCCTTATTTGTTTAAGGAGTGCGCCGCCGGTCTCTACAGACGGTGCATACCGCAGTGGAAGACCAAGGCCATCCTAGAAGCATATCATTCTTCTCCTTATGGTGGTCACCATGGTCCATCCAGGACCGTGGCTAAGGTACTTTAGTCAGGCTTTTATTGGCCTTCTATGTTTTCTGATGCAAAGGTTTTTGTGTCAGGTTGTGATGCATGTCAGCGGACGAGAAATATTTTGAGAAGGCATGAGATGCCTTAAGTCGGTATTTTGGAGGTCAAGTTTTTCGATGTCTAGGGCATTGACTATCAAGGACCCTTTCTGTCAGTAAAGGTAACAGGTATATTCTAGTGGTTGTATATTATGTGTCCAAATGGGTTGAGGTCGTAGCATCGGTTTATTGTGACACTAAAACCGTGATTAGATTGTTTAAAAAGGTCATTTTCCCTTGTTTTGGTGTCTCTCGAGTCATCATTAGTGATGAGGGAATGCATTTTAAGGGAAAACAACTTACTGGTCTCCTGTCTAAATAAGGTGTCCAACATTGTAGAGGTTTGGGGTATCATCCCCAAACTAGTGGTCAGGTAGAAGTTTCCAATCGGGAGCTTGAAGAAATTTTAGCAAAAGTTGTGTCTAAATCACGGAAAGACTGGAGTTTGAGACTAGCTAATACCCTGTGGGCGTATAGGAATGCATTTAAGACACCAATTGGTGCATCACTATATCCTTTAGTCTATGGTAAGTCTTGTCATTTACCTATTGAGTTAAAGCACAAAGCTTGGTGGGTCATTCGTGAGCTTAATATTGACACTAAACTGTGTGGTGAGAAACGTCTTTTGCAGCTAGATGAGCTAGAGGAATTCAGGATGAATGCCTATGACAGTGCCCGCATCTACAAAGAGAAGACTAAGAGATGGCATGATAAGAGGATCATACCGCGCGAGTTCCAAGTTAGAGAAAAGGTGTTGCTATTTAACGCCCGGCTCCGGCTATTTCCTGTCAAGCTGAAGTCCAGGTGGCGTGGCCCCTACACGGTGACAAACGTTTCCAAGTTTGGGTCAGTTAAGTTAGAGAACTCCGCGGGAAAGAGATTTAAGGTGAACGGTCATCAAGTAAAGCACTACTATGGGACCGATGATTTTATTGGACAGGTTGAAGTATTATAATTCGACCCTATCACCGAGCAGGAAGACTGAGATAAACAGGTTCGAGTGGGACCTCATAAACTAGCGCTGACTGGGAGGCAACCCGAATTGTAACATCTTGTACTTTAGGAAAGACATTTTATGCTTTTATTTGCTTTGTTTTAGACTTTTTTTATTTGTGTTTGCTTTAAGACTTTAGATGAGGGCTTTGTATTTTTGAATGGGAATATTCTGCGTAATTTCAGGTATATTGCAGAAGATGCGGAGTCACGATGGTCAAAAGAATCATACACAAGATAAAAAGAGTTACGTCTTACTGTGAAACTAGTCGATCGACATGTACTGTTGGTCGATCGACTAGTCTGCTTTTTTGGAGAAATTCAATTTGGTCTATCGACAGGCACTCTTGGTCGATCGACCAAATCCATGCTGGCATTTATTTTCGAAAAGTGAAACCAGTCGATCTACAGGTATTGTTGGTCGATCGACTGGAAAAGGGGATCTGCGAGAACTATATAGGGAAGTTCTTCTTCTTTATTCTTCATTCCTTTTAGTTCTATTTTTTCGAAAACACTTCTCCCTCTTTTTCTCCCTTATTTCTATCATTAATCAACACCTTCCTTCCTTCATTTCAACTAGTTTTCATCAAACTCAAGTATGAATAATGCATTTTATCCTTATTTCTACTTCCCTTATATGATTTTTCCATCTTAAAATCAAATTAGGGTTAAGTTTAAATTAATTTGAGGATTTTGATACTAATTTCATATTTCCTTGTGTTTACTAGGTACCATCACGAAAGGCAAGAGAAGAAGGACGACGAGACGACAGCGTGTGGACCGTGCGACTGGTAAGGGGAGCTCGACACATCCGACGCCGAAAAACTCGGAATCTGCACTTGTTATCGGAGAAACAATGGATAGTCTACTTGACTATCCCGAGGTAATTTTCAGTTCCCCTGACCAACGAAATATGTTTCTCCGTTTAACTCACTATAACATTATCCTGACCCGGTTTCTCGATCAAAATAGTCTCACGGAGTTAGGTTTCCTTAACCCCATCATAGACCTCCTTAATGGCACCGGGATGACTGGCCAAATCAATATGAGAGAGTACACCTAATTGGTACCGACCCTTGAGTTTTTTAGTAGTTTCCGTTTCTTTCGCGGAAATTACGATAGAAACTCAGACGGCCCTTGCATCCGCTTTCGGCTCTCTAACCGCGACTTTGTGTGGACTCTAGCCACCTTTGGATCCTTTTTGGGCCTAACTAGTAACTTGGTTCACTTGCCACCCCTTCGTTATTGGTTCCGATTGGTCGCGAACATTGTTCTCGGTCGAAAAGAGTCCAATAATGTTAATAGTATTGAGTTGTCCATGTTAGTGGGGTACCTGAACATTGACAGTCGTACCCCGTTTGTGCTCAACATTGCCCTGCTGACTGCCCATCACTTCCACAACATAGGGGAGGGGACTGCTGTGACTACCATAGTCACTGGGGGAATAGTCATCCATATTGCCTGTCATCTTTTTAGTGACTTTCCCCGGGGCATGCTGCCTATTGGCCATAATTACCCTAATGGCCCGGATAACACGTACCTCATGGATATACCCTATATGATTGATGTTTATTGGTTGTTAGCTGACCATACGTGGAAGATCTCCACAACTTTCTCCGTGACTTTACCTTGTCCTACACTTCCCCCACTAGTCCCTTTGTCTGAGGTCCCACATGGGGCCCCACGTCCTTCTACTCTCTTTTACCTTTTACCTTTGACTATGCCATGGGAGTCTACCGCGGGGGCGAGACAAACCTCCCATGCTGCTAGGGAAGCACCTGAGTCCTATAGGACTCACCACTCCTCCCCTCACGCCTCACCTTACGGTGATATGGGACCTCAACCAGTCTACCTAGCCTACTTTATTACCCCCCTCCTTTTGTGTTCCCTCCGGTCATGGACCAGGGGGCACGTGGTGATGTTTTACTTGATTTGTGCAGGTGTACCGCAAGGATGAAGATGAACTGGGCCTTAGCCGGGTTCCCTATGTACGCCTACTACGCCCGCTTCGAACGTTTGTCACCAGAGGGATGGCCTCACCCCTCTTACTTTCGGTGGCCGAAGGAATGGTACCCTGCCGCTGAGGAGGAGGACACTGCTAAGGTAGAGGAGCGGTACCGGGCTGGCTTGGCTAGCGCTTCTCGGGTTCAGAGAGAGGATGACGATCCCGAGTTTGTTCCAGATGAAGACTAGTGGATGCTGGCCACGACCTCCCCTTGTTGTTGGCTGGTTTGGGGAGGTCCTTACTGTATTTGGTGAGCTCATTTACTCTACTATTTCTGTCTCATTTTGTTAGCTTATCCCTTTCCCCCATATATTACACTGCTGCGGTTGTTTACTGAACACAATGGGGGCATTGTGTGATTTCGTTAGGGGAGGGTATGCATTTTTCTGTTTGCATCCATTTGCACATTTATTGCATTTTAATGTTTGCATATTTATTACATTTATGCTTGCATTGTCTTTTAATTCAAAAGAAAAAAAAAATTAAATTATAAAATTCAAAAAAATCAAAAATTAGCATATTTATTTTTGCATATTAGGTCGAGTCGGAACGGTTAGCTTTCAATGATGAAATTGCACTACACTTTGTCTATAAGACTAAGCCTTGCATCTTTAGCACTTCTACTAGTATAGTCAATTGCATAATCTACGAGTTTTTGTTTAATTTTGCTGAACGAATAGACTTGACTTAATATTGGCAATCTACTCATAATTTCTAAGGTATAGAGCTTCAATAAATTGATGACATTCATGATCAGTTTCATCTAGGACGTGAGTAGTACTTCTTATAAGACATGTAACATCAAATTGCATAAGCATGACATTCATCTCTTAATACCTATATGCATTCGGGTTCGTGGCGGTGACACATGTGGAGAGGCAATCTTCCTTTTATTTTTACCCTTGAACCTCACATCCAAAATGACTTGTTCTGACCTATTTTATCAACTACAGTCCTAAGTTTAGCCTACCTTAGTCAAACTAGGTCGGTTGTTAATTATGAGTATGTTTGATTATTATTTTGGTGTATTGTCTTTGAAAAAAGAAAAAGGAAAAAATGCAATTAAGAAAAGAAGAATAAAAAAATGAAAAAAAAAACAAAAAAATCAGCAAAAGAAAAAAAATTAGAAGAAAAGCAAAGGAAAAAAAAGAATGGCTGATTTGTGAGAAGTTTAGTTTATTACTCCTATGTTTGACTTTATATTTGTTTGGGGGCGGTGTTTTGATGATGTGAGTGAGATTATGTCATATTGACATCGTTTTATTTTTCTAAATTGGGTTTATCAAGCAGAATAGTTCATTATTTGGTTACGGTTGTACTAGCCTGACTTTACCTCCACATATCCAAATCTATTTTGCCCATTTCTACCCAATTAGCTCAACTCACATTTAAATGTAAGTTCGGCATGTGTTTTGGTTCTGATTGGTTGAAATGCATATGTACGGTCAATAGAGGTCGGTTTCATGCTAAATTGCATGCATGTTCTTATAGGTCGCAGTTAGGTGAGTGTCTTAAATTCTTTCTATCTTACAATATTCTCGCCCTGTGCTTTTAATGAGTGATGAACGACCCACGAGAGTCCAACATTTACAAGTCTTATAAGGTCGACGATTCAACAGTTTAAAACATTGATTTAAGTCGTTTGCATCTGACCCATTACTATAGTGTTAATATGTTGCATTAAATGGTTTACGCATGTCAGTTTTTAGCTTGCTCTGAGTTTTAAAATCGTTCCATTAGTTTCCTTCACGTTTCATGTTGATTGCTTGCTTGGGGACAAGCAAGGGTTTGGTTTGGGGAGGTTTGATGTGTGCATTTTACATATACGTTTTATACTGTTTAGGCCATTTCTGTGTTTATTTAGTAGCGACTAGCCACTATTTCCATACAAACGGACTACTTTGAGTTATTTTGTATTTAATGCAGATCTTGACCCAAGTGTGCGTAAACAAGCCAAAACCCTACCCCAGGAGTGCACTTCTATCCTTAGTAGAGTTGAGCTCGGAAATTGTCACCTCGAGACGCGTTTGGACAAGTGTGGAACAAGTTAAATGCTGCTGCTCTATTTGTTTAGTTGATCGACTGACACTAGTGGTCAATCGACTGGTTTATTAGTCCAGTTAGTCGATTGACCAGAACTGTTGGTCGATCGACTGGTTTTTGTAATTAGATGAATTGTAATTTGATCAGTTCGGCCCATTTGCTTGAAGGATGTATCGATATCTCTTATTATTTAAGAGAGACGATTACTAAGTATTAGGTTATCACTGATTTTGCTAAAAAACTTCATTACGTTTGCTTTTACTCTAAGCTTTTGAGATCTAGAAACTTGTAATCATTTCATATTCATTCGGTAATTAATTTATTCATCTTTATTTCTCTTTTTAATTTCTCTTCTTTGTTTTCATCTTATTGCTTATTGCTTTATTCCTCATTGTTTATGATTGCTTATTTGTATTATATAACTATGTTTAATTCAATCGTCAAATTTCTTGCTTATTTAGTTAATTCCAATATGTGTAGCTAATTTCCTCTATGCTAGGGTTTAGGGGAGCCACGATTTTGTAATAGAATGTTGTTTGGACTTTATATATGGAATGGTTATTGTGTTAGAATTGTTAATCGCATTTTTCTACCGTAATTAATTGATTAAATGCATGTGATCAGTTGATTGTTCTGTTAAGCTCTGACCTAGATCGAAAGGTTGGTATAGGGTGAGAACTAGTTTTGGAAAATGGAAATTCCGAGACCGAAAGGATCTTTTCAATAACCTTCTGACCGTATTTCTTTATCGATCGTTGACCTTTTCTTTTGAATGTTATTGACCGTGGTGAACCGAAAATCTTAGCTACTTTCCTTACATTGCTTTTAAACCCGTTTCCTATTTTCTTGCTTTTCTTTCTTTGTCTTTAGATTAGTAAAACAACAATCAAACCCCCAAGATCAGTTACTCAGATAAACTTTAGTTGACCTTTATAACATCTTTGTCTCCCAGTGGATACGATCCCGATTTCCCTAGCTATATTAGCTAGTGACTCGTTGGTTATTTTTGGTAGGTATACGATTAGCCTGTCAAGAGGCGTTCCTAAAAGAGAGAAATAATAGTGGTTAAATACCGCAGTATAAAATTTTAATAAATATCTACTTGTTAGTAATAGGAGAAACTAATGAAAATTACACCACCTCTGTTGACAGAGCTAGAACTTCAACCGGTACTTCTTTTTTGAACTACTTCCGCCATTGAATCAAAGAGCGTTAAACGCATTTCATCTGTGTCGTCGCTAAAAATAATTCAAAGAGCACAACTGTCATTAAAGAAAAGTAGTAATGTTAGATATTCTATATAACTACAGATTATAAGGATTACCCAAAAATGTAATGTTTTTTACTTATGTAGCCTTTGAAATGCCTTTATGAGGTGTATTTGAAAGGGTACAATCAAAGGCTTCCCCAACTGCGACGGATGTTCCTTTTCTACAGACATTACATGAGGTGTATGCAAAGTCATCTGGGTTTGTGATGGATTTTATTTTTCCTTGTATGAGTATACTTTTTCTCTCCTATAAATTGTTGAACGACATAATCAGTAATTGTTAATGTAAAAGATATTGGTTGGTAATTTTTAGGCGTAGATATATTTGTTTAAAGACTTATAGGTTTATTCACAAGAGAACTTATTGACAGCGACTTGTCTATGTTTTCAGTTGAGAATCCGCGATTTGTTGAGCTTTCTCCTCCTACATTTGCTTCATAATTAATACGAATACGCCAAAGGTTCTCTTTGTTATTATTTGCCCTGCATTTAGGCAATAATAAGATAGGTATGATTACCAGCTAAGACTTCAGCAATTAAAATTTTAACATACCATGTCGGTAGTTCTTCTGTGGCAGAAGTGTTGTTGTCTAGTCTAACGCTTGAAAAACGCGTCGTACCCCAGCAACCCCCTGTGTATTCTAATGTTTAGCATGTGATTGGTAAAATTGATAAGTATTTTACAATATGTTAACATACCTCCAAATCTGGCAGCTCTAACCCGAGTTATCTGGATAACGAGTATAGATTCTATGACACACCCAACTTTTTCCGCACGTTCTAAAACATTCAAACGCCAAGAGGTTACAACGACCGATTGCATCCTGTATATATAGGCGAATTGAAGTAAAAAAAATTATTACATAATGGATATGCGAAAATTGTATTTTTTCTGTCTGTTACCTTTGATCAACAATAACTATGTTTCTTGCTTGTTGGATGTCACCTGATGTTCTCGTTGGAACTGTTCTTAGGGAGCCAATAGAAATAATGACTCCAACTATATTTGCATTGGGAAAAGAAAAAAATGTGGGCAACGAAATTTGCCAAAATTCTATAAAATAGCAAGTATGATGAATTATATCGGCACTCACCAAATCGATCTTTACGATCTAGGCAACTTGTTACTGCATTTACTGGCACATAGTATGTCCTTTCAACTTCGGTAGGACCGAGATCAACTACAACCATACCTCCTTTCAGGGTCATCTGGTAGATATTGTTTTCAAATCTGAATTGTTCAAGAATGATTTTGAATGTTGGATTTGGAATTTCATATTCGTGACCTTCATGAAAATGTCTTTATAATAAGCAATATCTTCCTCATAGATAGTTGCTCACATTTCTGTTCCCTGATGCATAAGCAGAAGCATAAGATAAAACTGTTATAGTAGCAGTTGTAAGTAACTATATCCTGTATAATATTTTAATTTATACTTCTCTATCATTGAATAACAAATTTTGAAGAGTCCTATCTCCTAGCCTTGCCTTTTTGGAAGCGAGTAAGGATCTGAAGCATACAACAACGACAAAGTTCCTGCTATGCTCTCTCACAGAGGCAAGAGGGATTCTTGGAGGAGCCATTTTAATCTACTCTTCAAGATGGTTTATGTAAGACATTGAATTTGCAAAATAATTCCCAAAAAAAAAAATTAGAAAATAAAAGTTATGTGAAAACATATACAATATTACAAAAATAGAAGAAGTCATATAAGACATTATATCTAAATTTTAGCAGTACATAATTATTTGTAGAACAAATATTTCAATACCTAGGAATTGACTATGACTGTGTTCTTTTGGAATGAAACTGTCTGAACTGAACTGAATTTAATAGAGCTGAGCTGAACCGAGCTGAACTTATTGGTGCTGAACTAAACTGAAGTAAGAGTTAACTTATGAAGAGAAGAGCTGAACTAAACTGAAGTAAGAGTTAACTTATGAAGAGAGCTGAACTCAAATGAAATAAGGTGAAATTAAGTCCAAGAGAATATGGTCTATGTTTATTTTTTTTAATGGGTATTATAATATTATATGGAGAATATGGAGAAAATGTAAAGTTAATGCATGAATTCGAAGACTTCTAACATGCGGCAGATAAAAGAATAATGAGAAAGTATTAAAAACGCGACGGTACACAACAACTGTTTAAGCTGCAATCACAAAATGAAAAATGAAAAATGAAAAATGAAATACGAGATCGAAAAAAACAATTACATACCAATAAAGTTAAAAACTAAAAAGACAAGTTGGAGAAATTTTATATGGAGACATTTTTGCGATAACAAATCAAAAAAAAAAATTACTATAAATTTTAAACATATACATCTAGATTTATCTAGCATTATGTAGTACTTCGTAGCAAACAATATTTCTTGTACGCCTCCAGCTATCATTCAAAGTACAATGCTGAAGAATGGCAACTGTGACATATGAAGAGTTGCTCTTGAAAGGGCTACGTATAGCTGACTGTGGGAAAATACAGGACGAGGTAGATATATGCTGACTTTACCAAGTGTTTGTCCTTGTGCTTTATTGATAGTCACTGCAAAACTTAATTTTATAGGAAACTGTTTTCTTCTGAATTGAAAAGGAAATTTGTCAACAGGGGATGGCTGAAGTGGAATTCTTGGTATAAAAACTCTTTTGCCCTTGTGGTGACCGACAACAATTTCTGCGTCTATGACATTCCGATCAAACCCTTTGTATATAAGTCGTGTACCGTTGCAAAGTCCAGAAGTTGGATCTAAATTCCTCAACAAAATAATGGGACTGTTCTTTTTTCAGTATCAACTCATGTGATGGAAGAGCGCTTGGCTGCAATGTGTTCAGCAATTCCGTTGGATATTGCTCTGTTGCAACGTCTGTTGCTTCATCGAAGCTTTTGTAGGTAACTAGTTCACCCTCTTGTTTGGAAACTAACATAGCATTTTTCAGAGTGAATATTGCTCTTGTCGTAGTTAGTGATGAATTTCTAGTAATTTGTTGTATGTCTGGTGATGCGGGGCTAGGTCGTCACACCTTATCAAACAATATTTAACTCTAACTAACTAGCAAGTAGCAAGTAGAGGTCGATCCCAAAGGACGGGTTGTCAAACTATGATCAAATGCAAACTAGTCATGTATTGGTGTCACAAATTTGGGTTGAGATGAAAGTTATACTACTATGACGAAAATGTAAATAAATGGAATAACAAAACATGCAATTAAAAGTGGAGATGTAAACGATTGAGTAAAGGCACTAGGGTGTCATGGGTTCATAGGGGAAACATGGTATGATCATAGTAATGAATCCGATAAATGAATGTATTTATGCTAGGATCGAGTTCGTTATAACTTACAATTCTTAGGAAGACTTAGGTCTCGGAGTCGAGTTGGTTTATAGCTTACGACACCTACAACGACTTCGTTCTCCCTATTCAACAAATGCATGGTCTAACAATACTCGAGTTGGTTTATGTCTTACAAGTTTTGTTAAGGAGATAGAGAATCATGCTAGGTTGTCAATCAAGCATTTAATCAAATATAACATGTGCATAAGTTGAAGAACAAAACAAACAATCAACATTCATATGAACTCATCATACATAGATCTAACCTATGGTTACTCCCCTAATACCTCCACTAACCCTAGCTAGAGGACTACTCACACATCATTATGGTAAACATGCCAAAGAGGGTGTCAATCATCTTAGCAAGCATGAACATGATGATACTGAAGTAATTAACAAATTAAGTAAATGATTAAGCAAAGAGTAAAAGGATTATACCAATTTAAGATTAACAAAGGAATGGAAGAACAATAGAAGAAAACTTTGATTAATGATGAGAAGTTGTCAATTCTTCAATCCAAAACCCAAGAATTCTTCAATTACAAACTAGATCTAAAGTTGCTTGAATAACAAGGAAAGAATTAAAGTGTAATTAAACTAATCTAAGCTAAGAGATGGATTGTCAATCCTCCTTAATTAATTAATAAGCTATTTATACTAAGTACAATATTAGGGTAAACTAAGGGATTAAATGACGATTAGGCCCCTTAAATTAGTCAAAAGAAATGCTAGAGCCAGTAGGACTCGTGGGAGTCCTTGATATGAACGAAGGAAGCAATATTCTGGGGGACTCGTGCGATTCAGGGAGGACTCGCACGAGTTGGCTGTGGACTCGCACGAGTCAGAGGGGACTCGCACGAGTCTTCCACCAGTACTTGCTCCTTGGCTTTGCTGCCCCAAAACTCGTGGTGGCTCTCCAGGACTCGCGAGGGATCTCCATCATTGCCCGAACACTTCTTATAACTACTACGGCCTTTAGTCTTGGTCTCTCCTTCTTGGTTGGTCGTTAAGTGCGATCAATTTAGCTTCCGAAATGCTCTATGAATCCAAGGTTGGCACTCTTCTCCTACCAAAAGCACCAAAACCTCATAGAATGGCAAATAGGCAACTAAAGATAAGAAACGACCCTAATACATGCATAAAAGCGTGTGAAATGAGGCTAGTTAGGGGACTAAATATGCGTGAATACGAGTCACATCATCTGGATTTATTGCATCAATCAGTTGTTCTGTTAATGCATGTTCTTCTGTTCCAGATATAACGATTGATCTTGGTAATTTGATATCCTCTCCATTTTCATAAGGATGGGAGCCATCTCCAACACGTAAAACAAAATCGCCAAATGCTGGGTCATGCATAGCACGCATATTTACAGTTAAATGTATTTTTTCAAGTTTTGTCCAAAGCGGAGACATCATGAAACTTGAATTAATTGCGTCTTGCAATGTACTTTTAGGTATAATAGGCAATACCTATCGAAAGTCTCCCTTAAATACAACAATTTTCCCACAAAAAAGAAGGTTGTATGAGCAAACATCACGAAGGGTATTTTCAAAGTGTTCTATTGACTGGCGTTTTGTCATGGGTGCTTCATCCCAGATGATTAACCTATGCACTAATCAGTTCCGCGAGAGAACTTTGTTTTGAGATTTGCGAACTCTGATTTTGTTCAATATCAAGAGGGATCTTGAATCGAGAATTCGCAGTTCTGCCACATGGGAGATTGGCGGCAGCAATACCTAAGCTTGCAACTGCAATTGCAATAATAGCTTTGACTCTGAGATTCGCAAACAATGTTTTATACAAAAAACGTTTTCCCTGGACCACCGGGTTCGTCTAAGAAAAAGCAACCTCTTTCATTTGTTATAACCCTTATGAAAATTGTGTCAAAAGCATAGCTTTGTTCGGTATTCAGCATATGCATAATATCTATTTCCTCAGAAATTATTGGAATATTAAGATCTTCTTCAATTTCTTTCATGCCGGATCTGTCTAAATGAATTTCATCCAATGTTAGATCGCCAAAATCGAAAGTATTGAAGCTTTTGCCCATTGATTCAACTATGTAACAAATATTTCGAAGAGTCAGTTTTAGTACTTTCTACCTTTGCGATGGAAAAGCATGTGCATAGTCCTCTGATAAGACTGTGTAAAATTTATCCCAAAGCAATCTTGGGTTTTTTGGATGACAGTGAATGAGAAAAGTTGAAAACAATCTACGAACCGCACCTAGCATTTGATACCATGAAGCTTCTTCTAAGCATTGCTCAATAGAATTATCTGCTTCAAGCAACTCTCTTCTGAACGCGGAATCTCGGAATGAAGTACACATTATGCCATTAATGGATTTAAGTGAGGGGTAATATCCGTATAAAACCCTTAAAATTTAGGACTATAACGTAAATTTAACATGCGATTTATGGTCATAAACGAAAAACAATATA
>VHZZ01006570.1:61534-73429 GCA_009801015.1 Silene noctiflora | reverse complement strand
AAGGCAGGTGTAAAATAAGTTAAATGATAGAAAAGATCAGATTAATATGAGATAATCAATAGGTAGGATTAAATGAGGAAAGAGAGGCTTAGGTTGGATTATTCTCATTAAATAACCCTTAATTTTATTGGGCTTTCTCTTATTGAGTTAGTCTTATGTAGAAAATGGTCTTACACAATAATTTGTGAATTACCTACTACTCAGAATAAACTAAGTTTATAAACTTTTTTTTCGCTCCTTCATTTTGCTTAAATTTATGTAAAAAAATAATCAGTTTATTATATACATTTTTTTAAATGTCATTAAAGTTGTCCTGTAATTAAAAATAAGAAAAAAAAAATTTAGCGGGCTGGCCCATGGACATTTCTGTTAGTCCATACCCGTCTATTAATTTTAGGGTGCTTATTTTTACGTAGTTGCTCTTTCATATACGCATTTTACTCAATCATGTACTTTTTACCATAATATTTCCATAAGATAATGCTCTCCTTCAAAAAAAAAAAAAAACTTTCTTTCTCCTCTTCTAAACAATTGTTCAATTTTTTTTACTAGATAATCAATTATGCAACTTAATTCTTCTATTAAACAAGTAAATATTTTATTTTCATTAATTATACATCTTAATCATAGGCATTTTTTTGGTATCAAATTCATTATAATTTTATGCAATTACATCTAATTAGGTTAATTAAATTAGGGTTAATTAAAATTAATCTTGGGAGGGGGGTGGTGGGAAGGGGAAAGGGCAGTAGCTTGCCTGAACCTTGATTAAGAATATGGATTAGGAGGGTGCAAGTGATTAGAGGATAATGAATACATGGATAAACAAAGATGTTAATATTGAGCTAGTGAAATCTTGAACGAAAAATTTTGTACTATGTTTCTTTTAAAGAGCAGGAGACCAAAACAATTGAATACTTTTTTTCTATTGAAAAAAAAAAAGAATGAATATAATACATACAAGTATCTCGTTGTGATGGTCGGTAGATGAGGGAGATAGCAGGCGGTGGTGGGGAGAGTGGCAGGCAGTGGTAGAATGGTGGACGGGGAGAGTTTGAAGAAAATTGGGGGAAATTGAAAGGAAAGGCAAGCACATGAATGAGTAAAATGGAAATGGTAAAATTGGTAATATGTACATGAATGAGCATAACCCTATTTTTATTGTCCATCCCCTATATACTAAAAGATTAACACACCTAGCATATTCCCGCTCAATTATTCCCGCTCAACTAAGCAAATTGCGTTCAACTTGCATATTTCTCGGCATATTCTTTTTTATTCTATTCTACAGTTCAAATAATGTGAAATGAAATTGGGGATTGCAATCAAATCTTTTATATTCTCGCTAATATTATCACTAATGGAACTAGCTTCACTAATTGACGAGTATTGCAAGTATATACCGTAAATACATATACATATATATACTCAAAATAATTTACACAATATTCATCAATCCCTACGGAGATTATCTCGCAATTTTCAAATGATTTACACAATTTGTTTTTTGTTTTAGTAATATGGAATATGAAGTATTTTTACAATAATGTAACAATATTTATGTATTTTCTTATTAGAAATAAAAATTGAAAATGTAGTTTAATAAATTGTAAATCTAAAAATACCGTGCTGTAGCACGGGATTTATACTAGTTACCCATTATTTTAATACACATTTATAACTAAACCCGCTTAAATAGCGGGCCAAGTGGGACGGACCAAATAGTCCAGCCCGCAGCTAATCAGATCTACTTTTAAATAACATGACCCGTTTAATAAATCCATCCCAATTGATGACTATGTTTGAAATCGCATATATTTTGAGTTTAATTGATATTCCCGCCCATCGCATGGTTGTTTATCAAAATCACTTGGTTTACACCACAAGCCGAACACACAATAGGTTTCCCCACCATTTTAATTTCAAAATTTCAGCTTTCTTCCTTCTTTCTATACTTTCTCACTCCAATTAACCTCAGATTTAGCAAGCATGGATCAATACCACGTTTATGAAAAAATCGGCACTGGCAAATACTCGGTATTACATTTCTCGATTTCCTTTTCAATTTGATTTCTAGGTTTTTCTCATTTTCAATTTCTAATTTAGTAATCTGCAAATGTCTGTTTTATGTGTGTAATTAGGCGGTGTATAAAGGAAGGAAGAAGAAGACGATTGAGTATTTTGCACTTAAGAGTGTTGACAAGTCTCATAAGAACAAAATTCTTCAAGAAGTATGTTTCCTTTTTGAATTCATGTCGTTTCTTTCATTTTCGCCTCACTCGTATCAAATCTTACGTTGATCAATCAACTATTCGAGATTAATCTTGAATTAATACATAAAGTTGAATTAAATACGGAGTATCAATGTTATACCAAGTACTCAATCCGTTGCAATCATTTGTTTGCCGTTTTTATTCTTTGTGTGAGCTATTTTAATCAAAGGTAAACAAATGATTGAGATGGAGAAAATATGTTATTAGGACAAATTTTGCTACTATTAAGCCCCCAAAGTAGGAAGTAGCTCAAACCTCAGTCACAGTGCGAAATTAGCTAAACCTCTCAACACCAATGTAAAGTTAGCCAAACATCCGGGCTCTAAAGTACAAATAATCCATAAATAATGCTACGTCGTTTTGAAATTATACGGGAATGGAAATATTACTCCGTATTAACTAAGCTTTGGTAATTTGTCGCAGGTCAGGATACTTCATGCTCTAGAACACTCTAACGTGCTCAAATTTTATGCATGGTGAGCCTTGGCTAAGGATTTTGCCATCTAGTTTTCATTTGTGTTTTTCCCAACTTCTACTATTACTCAAGTTCTGAGTGATACAGGTCGATTTTTTTTTTATTCCTTCTTGATGATTACAATACATTGTATATAGGTATGAGACTTCTGCTCATTTATGGCTGGTGCTGGAATATTGTGTCGGAGGAGACCTTCTGAGCTTACTGAGGCAGGTTGTGTTTCTGCTTTGACGCATGACATTTCTAAAACAAGCTTTATTTATTTGCCTCTCAAAATGACTATATTATTGGTGGAGGTCTTGTCTTGCACGTACATGTTGGTAGTTGTTGGGATTGTTCTCAAAGAGTACATGTATGCACTATATTTCTGCTTGTAGTTTGGCGAGAAGGCCTGTTCAAGAGTATGCCTTTTTTAATGAACTTTGAATTCCACACAGTAGTCAAGTGGAAATGTAGTACTGATCTGCCTGGCTTTATTGGCCTGGATGACGGATCGGCTTGTGATTTTTAATGCCTTGTCTCTTGCCTACTGATGATGAGTCTTATGTCACACATTGTTTTGTCTATGCTAGTGAAATCTATGACCGCTCTCCTTTCTTCCGCAATTTTTGGTCCTTTGTTGTTTTGGGTGGAATAAGAGAGTTTTCAGGATAAATTATGACGTGTTTTCTCTCAATACTTGAAAATGTGTTCTCCCTTAGCCTTGCAATAATGTCCTGGATAATGGAGGTTAGGTTGGACATGTATATCAGTATCTGATATTTACGTGACCACTTATTTGGTTGTGATTCACGTAATGTTGAGTTGGGGAGGACTATAATCTTGTTTGCCTTTTGATGTTATTCCCCCTTCATGTAATTGGATTGGATTCATTATAAGGGTTTTATCAAGGTTTTGAGTTGGTTGACATACTGACTTTGATGATCTGCCATTAATAGAGCTTTTCCCTGCAAATACATTCTGTAGCGCAGCTTGGCAAACTTAATATTTAGAAGGTTTTGAATAAAGTCAAGTTTGACACTCTTAATTAAGCCAAGCAGTTATGCTCAACAGTTTCTTTTTGAGTATATATGCTCAACTTGGTTATGTCTTACTGTACCAATTAGTTCGTGTTGGGGTTTCAGGATGTCCAACTTCCAGAAGACTCAATACATGATCTTGCATGTGATATTGTGAGAGCTTTGCTGTAAGGATGTTATTCTGTCTAGTGATTCTCTCTTTTTTCTATTGCTTGTCTCGTTATATGCTGAGATTAAGCATGAAATTTGCTCGTCCAGCATTAACTATTGCGGCTGATGTAACTGCAGGTTCCTACATTCTAAAAGAATTATATACTGTGATCTGAAACCTTCCAATATCCTTTTGGATGAGAATGGACATACAAAGGTGCTTGAGATTCGTATATTTTGTAAATCGCTAAATTCTTATGCGATTATATGCATTAGTTAACTGATATGGTTCTGATTCTCGTGTTGTTCAGCTTTGTGATTTTGGATTGGCTAGAAAGTTGAGTGATTTAGCTAAAACCCCTTCATCATCAGTATGTTCTCTTTTCTTAATTAAAATACTCATCAGGTGTCATTATCTTCTCTCTTTCTAACTAGTTCCACTTCTGTTCTTTTTATGGTTGATTGGTTTAGCTACCACAATCAAAGCGCGGAACGCCTTTTTATATGGCACCAGAGCTTTTTCAAGATGGAGGTGTCCATTCTTACGCTTCTGATTTGTGGGCGCTTGGGTGTGTCTTATATGAGTGTTATGCTGGGAAGCCACCATTTATGGGAAGAGAATTTACTCAGCTAGCAAAATCCATTATCTCAGATCCAACCCCGCCTCTTCCAGGAAACCCAAGCAGGGCCTTCGTTAATTTAGTAAATTCTCTGTTGGTCAAAGACCCAGCTGAAAGAATACAGTGGTCGGAGGTTTGTGGACATGCCTTCTGGAGAACTGAATTTACCCTCACCGCTTTACCACCTCAGCCCGCATTTGACGATATGACAGGAATATCGTCTAGATCGTGTCTTTCAGAAAGTAATGGTAATAGGAATCTCCAAGGTAAGACTCCTCCACGATCTCGTGAGAAGGAGATTAAAGGACATCCGAAACAAGATGAGAATAGTAATTCAGCATCTAGAGGCTATGTTACACCAGTGAAGGGTTCAGCCAGTGGTCGCAAACCCCAACCAAAGATGTCAGGAAGAGCAGTAGGTGACAAGCTGGTCAATCCTACGAGTACTAGAGGTGTGAATCTTCTCAGGCTTTCAAGAATAGCAAAATCAAATTTACTGAAGGAGAATGACAAGGAAAACTACCGTAGACCTTCAGCTAATAAAGTGCAGAATGATGCCGAGATCAATATAGAAAACACTGATATGGAACTTGATTTTGATGAAAACAATGAAGATGAGACACAAGATGAAACTGATGCATCTGATAGCGTATCTTCGATGCCTGTAGAAAATAGCTCAACACTAAATGAGATTCAAGTAAATATGGAAGATGACTTTGAGAGCGAACCTAGTACTCCTAGCACAAGGATGGATGTCGGAACAATTGAGGAACCATGCTCGGAAGATATTGTTTCAGCTACCCCACCCACTGCCAGCCCTCAACCCAAAAATCCAAGGGGTAAGGCAGCTCTGGGTTCTGGCATGGAATCTGAATCATCAAAATCTTCAAATGATCCTTCCGATGTGTTTTGGCATCCATCTGATCTTTCAGTCAGACCTGTTATGCCCAGCAGAAAAGCTGATAAAGCACGTGAAGCAACTGGTTCCCTTCCCTTTGAAGCATTGCACGCATCTGAATTCGAGAAGATGTCAAGAGAACAGCTCGATGCATTCAACACTATTATTGTGACCACTTTCAATAAAAATGGTAATCTTGGAGAGAAGCAAAATATAATCTGGTACCTTGAAACATTGAGCAACAATGCTGAGGTTGCAAACTTGATTACAAATGGGCCTATAATGCCTGTTCTCATCAAAATGCTTCGACAATCCAAAGCTTCAGCTCTACGGATCCAATTGGTTATGCTGATTGGCTTGTTGATTCGGCATTCCACTTACATTAATGAGGATTTGGCCAATAGTGGTATACTGAGCTCGCTGACTGATAGCCTTAGAGACAGACAAGAAAAGGTTAGGCGATACTCAATGGCTGCTTTGGGTGAATTGTTGTTTTACATATCTACACAAAGTGAACAGCCTAGAGATAACAATATTCCAGAAGTTCAACCAAAGGACAATCGTTCTACTACTGGGTGGCAGGTATTTATTCTATTTTACTACTGTGATACTGATTTTCTCTGTATTTGATATTCCTAAATCTACATTGAATTTGTTTTTAAATGCTAAATAGGTTTCAAATGCATTGGTATCACTTGTCGTATCTCTGCTACGCAAGGGGGAGGATGATATGACTCAACTTTACGCTCTAAGGACCATTGAGAATATCTGTAGCCTAGGAACAATATGGGTAGCTCGTTTCACCAGCCAAGATGTTATAAGCAATCTCTGCTATATATTTAGAGCTGTGGGAAAGCAAGAAAGTATGAGGCTAACTGCGGGTTCTTGTTTAGTGAGACTGTTACGATTCAATCCATCTAGTATTCAGTCTGTTATAGAAAAGCTCTCATTTAAGGACACTGCAGCAGCTCTTGTTAAAGGCAGTCCACGGGAGCAGCAAATAAGCCTGAATCTTCTGAATATGGCCATGCTTGGAAGTCATATGTTCACAAATATTGGTCGCTACCTAATGCCTCTGGTGGAGGACAAGAACCTGGTCCCAAGTGTTGTGACGCTTATTGAGCAAGGGACTGAAGTGTTACGGGGAAAAGCTCTTGTTTTTGTAGCTTTGCTTTGTAAGAATAGTCGAAGATGGCTACCTCATTTCTTCTGTAATGCAAAATTCCTCTCCACAGTTGACCGACTTGCAAAGGAAAAGAATAGCTATTTGCAGCAGTGCTTTGATGCATTTGTGAATATTGTGGCTTCTATAGTGCCAGGTTTGCTGGATACAATCACAAATGACGTTCATCAACTTATGGGAGGTCGACGACATGGTCACGTTGCTGGTCTAACTAGTCGAGCTACTCCAAAGACTAACATGCACTTGTTTCCAGTAGTTCTTCATCTTCTTGGATGTACATCGTTCAAACATAAAGTTGTCAGCTATCAGGTCCTGCAGCACTTAGCAAACCTGGTCAAACTCGTGGAATCGCCATTCCAGGTAAGCTTGTTAAAATTTATTTGTCTTTTATCATAGCATTGCTATCACTTATCTACCAGTTTTTATCCTGGCATCTTGTTGAATATTTCCTGGAACCTTGTCCATGGTTGTGGTGGTCAAAGCTGATGTGGACATTATGTTTAATCAAGTAGATGGTGTCTTGTATGAGTTGTATCCTGCCCTCGCAAAGTGAAGATGTTTTGGTTTTTAAGTGATAGAAAGGGTTAGAAGAGATTTAAGGTGATAAGAAGTGGCTTGAAGAAGCTTTTGTTTTTTTGATGACAAAGAGGCGTGAAGAAGTTAAACCATTGGGAAACATAACATTAAAGAAGTTCCTATGAAAAAGAAAAAGTTCTGAAGAAAAAAAATCAAGACAAAATAATAGTCGAAATCAATGTTAATGGGAATTCTTTTCAGCCATTCCATTGTCATATTTTCTAGGCCTAAGTGTTAGAACATGCAAACGGGTCTCCAACAATGTGGGACACTCACATGTGGGTGACTTCATATTCTAACACGCCCCTCCCATCAAAACCATGGGAGCACACCGGTGTGGGAATTAACGAATCCTCAGGACGGAACTTTGACCTCTGATACCATGTTAGAAGTTAGAACATGCAAACGGGTCGGGCCACACCCAAACGGAAGAGAGACGGACCACTTGACAACACAAGGGAGGTTCCATCCTAAAACCAATTGGCAATGAGGAGTAGTCCCCTTGGTTATAAACTAGTCCAATCTCTCTTTCTCCAACAATGTGGGACACTCACCTGTGGGTGGGTGGCTTCATATTCTAACACTAAATAGGCTTGTATTGCTTTTTATCACCCTTATTCATGTTGTCGTAGGTCTTTTAATATCTGTTGTACCCTCACAAGTCACAACCTTATCATCCCCAATATTCGAGCCTCCTTGCTGATGCAAGGCAAACAACTTTAGGATATATTCCTCTTCTCATATTCAAGAAATATAACGTCTTTTTCCCCAATGACCTTGATCATCAGCAATCTCTTCTTGCATTCCCACGCATTCAAAGCAGCATACACTTGTTCATCCCTTCACTGCATTTCACAACCAAGCGCTAAGTACCATATAACAATCTAGATGGTCATGCAGTAGAAATTCTATTCAATCTCTGTGCACGTTGGAAACACACTAAAACTCGTGCTCCTACAAGGGCTACAATCAACTGGCTTGGGTTTCAATGAGCTGCATTTTCATTTATCTTCCACTGTTGAAAAATAGCTTGTAGAAAGCAAACAAAAGTCAGAACCTGGATATTTGTCTCATTTAACATGATCTCCCTTTTGTCCCTGCCTCCAACCCACGTAGTCTTACACTCCATACTTTGTTCTTACACAAAAACTATGTCATCCATTTTTTTCTCCATCATTGTCCAAAGGAAAGAATAGCAAGTTTGTCTCAATTGAAATTTAACACGCAAGCTTTCTTTCTGCCAAAGCTTTCATCATACATTTGGTCTTTCTGTCTCATTTGTGTTACATTTTAGTGATTTTAATATGCATTACTGTGACAGGGAAGGGATGACTTTCAAATAACACTCCTTCGAGTCCTGGAATCAATTGTAGAAGAGCAGTCACTTGTCCTTGAATGGCCTAACATGTTCATCTGTGAAATTCTCCCACGCTTATGTTTGATATACAAGGGCAATAAGGATGGTGATGCCAGATTTTTATGCTTAAAAATTTTGTTTGATGTCATGGTCATATACCTGAATGAGCCATTAAGAGATGCGCAGCAAACTGAAGAACTGAAGTCCGTATCTAAAGTTCATTTCCTGCCTCTCTATCCTATGTTTGTCGAGGATGAGGATCCTATCCCAATATATGCTCAGAAGCTGCTCCTGATGCTCGTTGAGTTTGATTACATTAAAATTTCCGACATTCTGCAAATTAAGGCTGTCCAACAGTGCTTTGAGTTTCTCCTTGGGGATCTAGCAAGTGCAAATGTTAACAATGTAAAGCTTTGTCTCGCACTGGCATCTGCTCCTGAGTTGGAGACCAAAACTTTGTCTCAATTAAGAGTAGTCCGCAAAATAGGAAACCTTCTTGAATTTGTCAATGCTCGAGAAATGGCAGATTTTGTGGAACCCACTCTAGGTTTATGCAGGGCTTTTCTTCTTCGGTCGGTATGTTCTAGAAAAGGCGTCAGTTATTCGAAAGTACCTGATCTTTTGGTTAATGATTTTGGAGAAGGAAATACCCCTATTGACCAGCAGCAATGCGTCCGAGATATTGCTGATTTTGGTGGCAATGTTGGTGTACTGCTGGAGTTGAGTAGGTCTCAAGAAACAAATATTGCAGATATAGCTTCAGAATGTGTGGTTTTGCTCCTGAAAGTAGCTCCTAGGGAAGGCACTACTGGTTTCCTTACAAACCTTGGTAAAGTGGGGTCCGTCCTAGAGAGCTGGCATCTAGGAAATTCGGAGTTGCTTATCCAGCGAATGCTTCATGCTCTAGGTTACTCTTGTAGGCAGTACTTTTCACATGCTATGATCTTATCAATGGCTATTTCGGAAATACCAAAAATCAAAAGTATAGTTTCTGAAATTCAGAGATCGAGTATTTCAGCGTTAGTTGGTGTTGCTTCTGTTGTTGCCCCAGAACTTGATCGACTTCCTCGATCTCGTTGAACTTTTATAGGTTGCTTTCATAGCTTAAATGAGATCGACGTCATTGACGCTATGAAGGAGGAGGGTTGTGTTGCCTTTCCGTTGCCAAGTAAATGATATCAAGAACATCTTTGGTTGTGTATCTGATGTATTTTTCACATTGTGTTTAAAATTTTTCTTTTCAGCAGACGAAATATAAAGATTACAGTATTTGTTTTCCTATTTTTGGATGGAAATATCATTTCTCTTTCCTTGTGGAATTTTTGAGGCTGTAACTAAATTCCCACTTCCCAGTGTCATCCTTACTAGACAAACAATTGGGTGATGGACCTAGAAGATGAGTAAATTACATTTGGTACAGCTTTTTCATTGAAACCCTCTGTTTCTCCAAGAATGACCGTGGTGATAACATAAAAACATCGAGTTGGGTAATATTCTTGTTTTAGTCATGATAATTATTCATCTAAGCATGATAAACTTTGTACTTCCATCTTCATGATGTACTCAGCATTATTATTGCTTGTTGATTTTAATAAGAATAAATATAATTGCTGTGTCTTAACCATCATCTTAATATGTATGGACATACGGCCAATTTCCACCGAACTTTTTTTAGATTTGAGTCAAATTTTTAGAGTATTTAATCTTGACAAATTATAGTGTAAAACTATTGTACACTATGATGAGCTAAAAAGTGACCATTTTAGGTTGAAAAGTGATTACTTTTAGTTACTATAAAATTATCAATTTTTTAAAGTCGTCACTATTTAATATAGATGGTTACTATTTATTATAAAATGGTCACTTTTTATGTGTGACATGCAATAATTAGCCACGAATCTTATACTCCGTATTAGATAGCCTTACGCTCTGACTTAGAACTTTTAATTTAAGTTTTTGAAATCTGATGATCATTGAATAAGTGACAAATTCAGTCCGTGAGTTACGGCCTTGAGGGTAAGCTTGATATGTTATACTAAAGTCACAGCTAATATGCATAATAATCTCCTAAAAAGGACTACTCCTTTTCACCTTCTCCAACATTTTCCATACCTAATCCTCAATTATTACCTTACCTTCACCAGTTCACCTAATTACCATTACTCTTTAAAACCCCCCCAAAATCATTACTTTACTTTCACCATATTAACAATTTTCTCATCATTCAAAATACTAACATTATTGCATGTTAATAATGGCCACATTTTGGCAATGTTGTTCATTTATAATGTTCATGGCAATTCTGACATGTCCCTTGAAAGCAACTTCAACTTCATTTATCTCACTTGCACCAACAGCTTCTTCATTACCACCTTATTATTACCAACCACCAGAAATGTCACCTGAAACAAACCCTCTGTTTCCGACACCGTTAGGCGACGTTCTTCCTCCGACCGAGTCTTCCATGCCTACGATTCCTGCAACTTTGAGTCCTCCAAATCCCGACGCATTCAATGATCCTGCATTTGCTCCATCTGGAGAGTCAATGGGGTCTTTAGACTCTTCACCATCCACTTTCTCAGCTGCTTCTCATATTCACTGTTGGCCACTGCACTTGCCCATTTTATTAGTTTTTATCACATTTTGTTTACTCTAGATTACTTGGGTTTAGATGGAAGGCTAGCAGGAACTATCCAACTTTTGAATAATGAAAAATATCAATGTGTCTGTTCAAGTCTTAGTTTGTGGGGTAAAAATTGAGAAATGTGAAATTCTATTGCAACTTCTAATTCCCCGACCTTTTCTACTGTACTCTCTCCAATCCAATTTTAGTAAAAATATTAGATTTAATGCCCACAGCCCATTTGTAATGTTCTATTATTGTGTATGATCTAGTAGTAACTAAAAGTTGTTAAGATGGTATAGTGTACTCCCTCCATCCCAATCAATTCAATACGTTTGCTTTTGCAAAAATAACCAAATATATGAGATACTTCATGTTTAATAAATACAGAAAATGAAAACGTAAATAAATGAGTAAGACATGTAAATAAGGAAACGTAAAGAATTAACAAAGAATAGACCATTATAAAGATTGAGATAAAAACCCACGCGCATATGTTTAAGAAAACTTTGTTATTGCCAAAATAAATAAATAAATAATAATAAAAAATCTTTGTAATAGTAAGAGGAACAYTGAGAGTCTAAAGGGAAGAACAAATATTAGAAGGCCATGACATAAAACTCTGRCTTTGAACTATACGTAGAGTATATATCCTAGTCCAACTGCAAAAGCGGATTGTATAAGCCAACGAATTTTTCAGTCAACTATTTGTTATGGGAGC
>VHZZ01006567.1:56232-80483 GCA_009801015.1 Silene noctiflora | reverse complement strand
TATTGTATATCACGCCTTTGTATATTTCTATCGAACATTAGAACAAAATTTATCCGTATACCGCCGCGTGCGTTGCACGCGGCCTTTCAACTAGTCTTACAAAATGAAAATTCATGTTACTTTATAGACATAAGATTACATACTTTAGGTGATACGCTCTAACCACTTCTCTATGAGGTATTTTCACAAGTATGATTATGGTTTATAGATGTTGTGACTTTAGTACTTGCTATATCATTATGGTTTATCAAAAGAGTGGTCTCCTCTGAGGAGATCTACTCTAAGAGAAAAGACAATTTTCATATGAGGAAGAAAAACAATTTGTCTACTCAAAACGAAAACATAAAAATTACTCTCTAACTAAACATCTATATAATATCGGTAAAAATAGATCAAAACTTTACAATACCTTACATCCTTAATGTACCACATTCTAATACATTACATTTCGACCTATTGAACCCAACGACCCAAAATGGAACTTGGAAGTATGAAACTATAGTCCACAAACAAAAAGTTGATTACTTGAAACTCCGACATGTTGAACCAAACGACTCGAAATCAAACGAAGATGGAAGTATTTTCAACTTGTTGAACCAAACGAACCGAAATCGAACAAAAATGAAAATATGAAACCATAGTCTACAAGCGAAAAGTTGATTACTTGCAATTCCGGCCTGTTGAACCAAACGACCCGAAATCGAACGAAGATGGGACATGGGAGTATGAAAGCATAGGCCACAAGCAAAAGGTTGACTCCTCTTCAAGTAAATCCCCAACACAAGTTCTCTTCCAGGCGCCAATTTCAATCACTCTCAAGATAAGATTTTTGCTCCCTTTCTTCTTCCTCTCTTCATCTCCTCCTCCTCCTCTCTTAACCAAGAGGAGAGAGCAAGAATCACCCAAAAATACCCAGAAAAAACCCAGAAAATTGAACCCAGATAAACCCTAATTACCCAAATCAATCAATAACAACAAGAAGAAGAAAAAAGGGAATTAATTAAAGATGACAACTTTACAAACATCATTACTATTAAAGCCACCATTTTCCCCACCATTGCCTTCAAGAAGACGCCCCCTTTTCATCTCACACTCTTACTCTTTTGCATCACATAGGAAAGTTTCAATTTCTTGTTGCGCAGTTCAATCACACCCTGTTAATCCCAATTCTACCCCTGAGGACCCCACTAATGTTGAGGGTAAAGCGGGTATTTCATCTACACCGGGTGTTGAAAACCCGGGTGTGGTGACCCCAGTTGGAGATGAGGGGGGTGGGAGTAATGGGAAGTTGGCAATTGTGGCGTTTTTTATTGGGGTTTGGGCTGCGGCGAAGCAGAAATTGGAGAAGATTTGGTTGTATGGGTGGTTGAGTTGGTGGCCGTGGCAGCGGGTGAAAAGATTGGAGAAGATGATTGTTGAGGCTGATGCTAATCCTAATGATGCTGCTTTGCAGTCTGCTTTGCTTGCTGAGCTTAATAAGCATAGGTATATGGTCTTAAATCGTAATTGTTACTTCCCCGTCCCAGTCATTTGTTTGCCTTTGATTAAAATATACGAACACAAAGAATAAAACAGTWAACAAATGAATGAAACGGAGGGAGTATTAGATACAAGAAGGTTGTGGTTCTGTTTGTAGTAGTAAATTGGCGTTTGATGTGCCCACGTTTGGATTTGTAGGGTTAATTAGGTTGTAGAAGTKTATGTTTCTTTTGAGTATGTGTAGAGATTCGGGCTAAATTGKACCCCCTCCGCCCCGATCATTTGTTTACCTATTTTGTCTTGAGGGGTCACCGTCATTTATTTACCTTCTCGTTTTCGGACTGCTGTTAAGGTGAATGTAGACATGCCATCCAAAAACAAATTGAGAACGTGTTCCCTCCCTCCCTAGTCTTGTCCTTAGTTTCTTTTGGATCGGAAGTAAAGGTAAACATTGGACGTAGGGAGTATATGCCTAACTAAGTTATACGTTGATGTTGTGTGATTCCTGGACTTGAGGATGTACTTGACATTGTATGCGAAATTGCGAAGTATATTGGTGAAGGATGTGGAGTGAATTTTGTATGTGTGGGTCAAAGTTTGGAACTTTACTTGCAGCATTATACCAAGCTTACCTTTTGATATTTTATCTCGTTTTGGTGATTATTTAAGCTTATCAAGTTGTCTCTCGTTTGGGTAATTATGACTAGAATTTGGTTGAACAGTTTGTTACTTAAAAGGCGTGGCTTTCTAGTTGCATTGCTTGAAGATTGAAACTTTTGTGTTGTGTTGTTGTGTTGTAAGCTGGATTCTTTATTTTCTATCAAATGCAAGTTGCCTTTTTTTCCTTGTATTGTACTCCCTCCGTCCCGGTCAATTGTTGTCCTTTGGTTTTGGCACGAAGACCAAGGAAAGAGGAGGGGGTCAATTACTAAATGACAAATCGACCAAATTGAGTGTGAATGATCAAATTGCTCATCAAGTTCATTCTTAAAATAGAAAGAACAACAATTGACTTGCACACTCAAAAATGAAATAGGACTACAAATGACCGGGACAGAGGGAGTAGTATGGTATGATATGATCTTGAATTTCTCATCTATCCTGCGCCTTTGTTGATAATTGTGGAGCTGTGGTGTAATTGGTATAATTCATAAATGCTGACGAGGAAGCTTATTCTTGGATATACTATTTTGTTGGGTTGTGTAGATCCTCACTTTTGGGTTTTTGATGGTTCATTTGGTTATTCTCTATTGGAAGGGATGGACACTTTGAGAGCCTTATCTACTTAAAAAGGGAACATTGACATTTCCTGTATTTTCTTCCGAAAGCCGTTTTACCTTGAAATTAAGTATTTAGTGTGTACAACTAGATGTTTTCTATCTAGAGCATTTTTAGAGGAAGTGCAAAAGATAGAAGTTTGAACCTTTCTTTTGTTTGAGTTTTAGAAGTCGTATTATAGCAGCATGTAAATTTCTCTCCACCTTCGGAAACCTACTTCGGTTTTGAGTTTTCGAAAGTTTTCTGCACGAAAGCACCATAGCATTGGATGAATTTTGCTGTTCTGCTTCATGAAAATACCTTTACTCTTTGTGCTTTTAGTTGTTTGGCTATTGAGGTAGTAATCTCCATCTTTACATATTCCAGCCGAGAAGCTGTCATAGAGCGCTTCAAGCAAGTAGATCTTGCTGTGGACAGCAGAGGCGTTGTTGAATATCTTCGAGCTATGGTGGCAACAAATGCTATAGCTGATTACCTTCCTGATGAGGAATCTGGCAAGCCGTCTGCCCTTCCTATGCTGGTACTGTATTACATTACATAGAAAATTACAGAACTAAGTAAATGTGTGCTTATTGTATTGTTCCCCTCCACTTTTGTCTTCTAGTCGCTGTTTTTCTTGGATGATTCTGTTGTGGATTTAGTTAAAAGTTTACTAGGGTTTCTCCACGGTTTATTCTGTGTCAAAGCTACTTTCTATCTGCAAGTAGTGATGCAATCGCACAAGAGTTGTTCCTCCCCAAATTAACTTCACTAAATTTCAAATTTGTAGTAAATTTTTGCGAGATAAGGTATACTAAATTCCTAACATGATACTGCAGTATTTTTCTATTGATTATGTGCTATTTAGAGGCTAGTCATTTACAATTCTGTGAGCATGTCACTTCACCTTTTTTAAATTTTAGGGTATTGTATATTGTTGCTTCTATCTTAAACTCAGTGGTGTGTAGTAAGTTCATCCAATTTAGCACCTCTTGATTGATCGTTATTTTTTCCTTGTAGTTGGAAGAGTTAAAGCAACGTGCATCAGGGAATATGGAGGAACTTTCTTTGAACCCTGGAATATCTGAGAAGCAGCCATTACATGTGGTGATGGTAAGGAGATCTTTGACAGTGAGATTTCTGTTTTCTATTTTTGGAGGGGTGGGGGGTACAGGCAAGGTTGCCATGTTCTTCTGTTTGGAAACAAGTCATGTTTATAAATGTAGTTTGATGAGTTTCTTTGTTGTGTTTATTATGTTGACATGTATGCTCTCGGTTCATGCTCAGGTTGATCCTAAGGCTTCAAGCAAATCATCACGCCTTGCCCAAGAACTCATCTCAACTGTCCTCTTCACTTTGATCGTTGGTTTAGTTTGGTACAAGCTCTTTCGTGAGTCTGTTACAGTTTTGACACTTGTTAACTGTGGTGTATTTGTGTATTTAGATTGTCAAAACATTGTCCTGTGGTTCATCAATCTCAATCTCGTCTTTCTCAGGATAATGGGTGCTTCTGCACTTCAAAAGTACATAAACAACTTAGGTGGTGTAGGAACCTCTGGTGTTGGATCAAGTTCCTCCTACAACACAAAGGACTTGAGCAAGGAAGTTGTACCAGAGAAGGTAGTATTATACTATTATGTTTTTGACCGTTAAATGCCTTAAGGTGCCATATTTAAATTTTTCTTCATACAAATTTGTAGGGATAGTTATGATTTGCAATCAACAAGTTCATCATGCAGGGTTTTCAAATTTTAAACTTGTGATCTTCGATCTTCTTCTGGGAATGCCCTAACTTAATGTTGTTCATGACTTTTATGTAACTTTGCTTTCCCTTGCTCATCAAATACTTTTAATAGGTTGACTCGTTGTTCTAATGTTGAAATTTAGATAGTAATTTTTACTATTGACTTTTCTTCAGAATGTCAAATCCTTCAAAGACGTCAAGGGATGTGATGATGCAAAACAAGAGCTTGAGGAGGTAGTTGAATACTTGAAAAATCCTTCGAAATTCACTCGACTTGGAGGGAAGTTGCCAAAGGTCTGTCCCAGAATTGCGTTGTTTTTGTTAATCTGTAACAATTTATTTTGTCAGTTTAATTTTCACGGTTCTAGGTGGCAATTGGGTCACTTGTGTCAGTTATGGGGTCGGGTTAAAGAAGGTTGGGTCATTTAGGGTTCAGGTTGTGCCGTGTCGATAACAATTACGGGTCGGTTCAGATTCATGTTGGGCCGCTGGGTCTGGTCATCATCGGGTGACAATGTGGGTCGGGTCAAGTTATTAACATTTATTTTATCATGTATTTCCATGTTGGACCAATAATTTCATGTTAAAGCTCCTTTCTAGGTGCATTTATTTTAATTTTATGTTAGAACGATTAAGAAAAATGTGAATCCTTATTCTAAGGATTAGTTAGCTAATTTTGCTATTGGGTCACCACGCGGTTGAGTCATTATCGAGTCACGGTAAATTTCAGGTTAATTTTGTTTCAAGTCGAGTTGGGATGAACTAGGTTGTTATGAGTTATCAGTTTAACCTTGGCCCGGGTCCGTTGAATTTTGATTTACCAAAATTTTGGGTTCAACCGAATAGGATTTCTGTCTGTTCTAGTTGAGTCATTTTCTGCCAACTCTACTTACAATGCTCTTCAAGTCTACCCTTCTTTTTTTGTAATATCTTAATTGATCTTTTTTTTGAGCTATAAGAGATGCATGATCAGAGATTAGTCTTGCTTAATGATAGAATGTTTAGCTCTCTTGGAGGATGAGGTGAAAAAAACATGAAGAAACCTCTTAGTTTTGTTTTTTGTTCTATGAATGTGCCCTCTGTATAAAACAAAGAAGAAATATGTTCGCCATGTGCAGCACAACCTCTGCGGCTTCTATTGATTGCATCTATTTTAAGTTTTATTTGCCACCACTCCTCACTCTGTGACTGGTGGCTCTACTGACAGGGTATTCTTTTGACGGGAGCTCCTGGAACCGGAAAAACGCTTCTTGCCAAGGTATGGTTTGGAATTTATTGCAATCTATTGAGATTGGGTTAGAGTGTTCTAGGAAGTGTAATGATCTTTCATAAGGATCCTTTGTCTATTTACTATGTGTTGGGGATGCCATCAAATTTTCACCTCTTACTACTGATAGCATTCGTTAAATGGATGGCATTTGTAAAAGATGATATCAATAACTTTATACTTATGAGCAAAGTAAGGCACAGTGGCATACCAATTCCCGGAACTTGTTTAGGACAAACAATGGCAAGACAGGATGTGAGTGCAGGGTTTTGAAGCGATCTTTGAAATTTCAAGTTGTATGCTCCCCTTGAAACGTTTAACCTCAATATTTTTCCCAATGTACGAGTATTATAAATCTAATACTCCCTAAAGACATTTGTCGTGAATATTTTCCCCAATGTATTCTAATTCTAAAATTGATTTTTACTTGATGACCTAATAATTTTTCCATTTTGTTAAACGTCTTTCTCTACAGTTTTCATTATAAGTTAACAAAACATATGTGTGATGACTTGTGATGTTATTAATTATTGAAGGCTATCGCTGGGGAAGCTGGAGTGCCATTTTTCTACAGAGCAGGATCTGAATTCGAGGAAATGTAAGTGATCTGTTAGTAATTTGAAATATAATTTTGCCAACAACTGGCCAGTTGCGTCAGTTTCCTTCCATTTTTATTCTTCACTCCGATTTCCTTGACATGCAAAAATGTAGTAGATGAAACACCCCAAATTAAAGTTAATCTGATAACATGCTCATTTGACTATACCACAACAACAAAGAGCCAACAATAAAGCTTCATTAAACATAAACCACAAATTGGAGACACACATTCATTTATTTTGCGCTCGTCTTTTTGATGAATCACATGGCCATATCATGGAAATAAAATGTTATAACCATTATCTTAGTGAGTCAAAGGGTACCGCTACTGGCTACTGCCTATGGCAGGTAAGGGGAGTTGAATGTAAGCAACCTCGCCCCTTTGTGTATTCAACATAAAGAGTATGTTTTCAGGATATTCCATGATTAACTTTTGTCGGAAATTTCTTTGACGGGACTCTTACTTCACAACATAGGAAGCACCGAATAATTTATTGTTCCATTTTTCTTTGTTCCATCATATTCCAAAGATAAAGAATATGGACTCCATTAAAAACAGAAGTAGACCTTATACCCTTAGATTCTATAGTATAAATCAATTGGAACTCTGTAACCAGGGGCGTCTAAGGCCACGGGCGACCACTTGGCCACCGAATTTACAAGCTTTATTGATGAAATTTAATATAAACCTCGACGTATAGTACACTCGTACATTTATATTTGGGGCCTCATTGTTTTGTGATGTACCGGGCCTCCATTTATTTTAAGATGCCTCTGTCTGTAACTGTCTGAAAGAAAAAAGGAACAGGCCTCTGTATTTGGCCTACTGGTTTTTGTGTCTTTATCTGAACTATCTATAACATTCGTTGCTAGGTTTGTGGGTGTTGGTGCTCGACGTGTGAGATCATTATTCCAAGCAGCTAAGAAAAAGGTTTGTTGTCAAAAGTGTCATTCCCAAAGTGTAGAATTTTTTTCTGTAGTGAATATTATTGGTTAATCCCTCCATATGAAGCAATGACGCGGCAGACAGAGCAAGCATGACTTTATGCGTTTTTTTGGATTCCTGTATATATAAGCATAATTATCTGATGTATAGCTTCCTTATTGACGGAGTGCTAAGTGCCCTTTGCATGGTTACTCGTTATAAAGATGAATCAGTTTTATGTGCAATTCAGTACTCAAAGGTTTTTTAATTGCAAATTTGATGTATATTACTATCTCTCCAGGCTCCTTGTATTATTTTTATTGATGAAATCGATGCAATTGGATCAACAAGAAAGCAATGGGAAGGACATACGAAGAAGACATTGCATCAACTTCTCGTTGAAATGGATGGTTTTGAACAGAACGAGGTATATGTGCCTTTATTTTAACATTATGGTGCAGGTTTAATGCAGTGTTCTTTGTAGAGTAATCTCAGTTAACACATAATGACAGGGAATTATATTGATGGCTGCAACAAACTTGCCGGACATTCTAGATCCAGCTTTGACCAGACCTGGCAGATTCGATAGGCATGTAAGTCTCATTCATGATAACGCTTGACACTTGCTTCATTTGTCAATTCCATATCATGTCCAGATCGGTTTCAGGTCTCTATCAATTGTATATTGCTTTAAGCTGGATATTGTGCTTAAAATAAATATGAATTTAATTGAACTTACCAAAGTTACAGATATGCTCTTGACCCACAATATAATCTCATGAAAGAATCCTGATATGATAAAAATAATTGTGCATGATTATGATCAAATATCTAAAAAATGTAGTAAATAGAGGGACATGTAAATTTCCCCCCCCCCCCCCGAAAACATAGTTCTTCCCTTCCACTCTTAACTTCGATTCAGGAATTCACTGAAATGCCATTTTTATGTAGATTATTGTCCCCAGTCCAGATGTGCGGGGCCGTCAAGAGATATTAGAGCTATATTTACAGGATAAACCAGTAGGTGAAGATGTTGATGTCAAAGCAATTGCTCGCGGTACCCCTGGATTTAATGGAGCAGGTGTTTTCATTTGTTCCTCGCATTTTCAAGTTTCTGAATTTGTCTATGAACTTGAAAAAATCGTGTGCTATGTATCAGTCTCTAAAATAGCTTCATAACACTGTATTTGTAGATCTGGCTAATCTGGTCAACATAGCTGCTATCAAGGCTGCAGTTGAAGGGGCTGAAAATTTAACATCTGGTCAGTTGGAGTTCGCTAAAGACAGAATACTTATGGGTACAGAGCGGAAGACAATGTTCATATCAGAAGATTCGAAAAAGGTGTGAATTTCCTAAGGATATAATTCAATAAGTTGGAAATATTTTATTAAAAAATATACTTGCCTATGACTTCTATCAGTGAGTATAAATCACTATTGTCAGTTGTCACTGCTTTCATCTGCTTAAAAATGACTTCACAATAACAACCTCTACCACATGCAAATGTTTTCCCGAGGTTAATCTCGAATTCCCAATTTCAGATGTCATTAACCAAAATGGCCTTACCATAAGTAGAGGTAGTTTAAGACACGAGACTTTTTGGGATTTTGTATCCAATATAATTTCAACAACCGACGAGGATTTCCCTGATTCATAGGCAGGGTTTTTAAGCTGAAATGCATACATTGACCTTAGAGGCACTATTGGCTTTATAGTACGCCAGGACTATTGTCATCTCGTGAAGTTAGTTTGTGTGAGGTCCATGACAGTTTGTCTCGTTCAGAAAGCAAAATATGGGTGATGTTATTAATAGGCAGTTCATTTCTGTGTAGTTTATAGTTTATATTTATTGTCTCCTCTTTGTAGCTTACTGCATACCATGAGAGTGGCCATGCAATTGTGGCTTTGAACACCGAAGGTGCTCACCCGATTCACAAAGCAACAATAATGCCGCGTGGATCTGCTTTAGGAATGGTTACTCAACTCCCTTCAAATGATGAGACCTCTGTCAGCAAGAAACAATTACTGGCTCGTCTGGATGTCTGTATGGGAGGTAGAGTAGCCGAGGAGCTCATTTTTGGTGAAGATCATGTGACAACTGGGGCTACTAGTGACCTCAGCCAAGCTACGGAGCTTGCTCAATACATGGTACTTATATTCGAATCTTGAATCAACCTTCTTCACCATTGTTTGTACTCCATCTATCTATCATTAATCTTCCTACTGCATTTGGCACTAAAATTAAGAATCATACAAATATGTGGAAGATATTGAAAGTTGCGAAATATGTGAAATCAGAAACTATAGTGATCACAAATAACATATAAAAAGTGGAAGATTTCCAAGTATGAAGTTTATTGACGAATAAGTAGAGTGCGTATTTATTTCAACTTCAACAAAACGTGTCTTTTGTATTTGTTGTGCCTTTTGTGTTTGTCTAACTTCCTGTGTACTGGACTTTCGTTTCAAGGTAACGAGTTGTGGGATGAGTGATATTGTAGGCCCTGTTCATATCAAAGAAACGCCGGGTACAGAAATGCAATCGCGTATTGATACAGAGGTCAGTCTAAAAACTCCAATGTTCTGTACTACTTGATCCTAGAACTTTCTCACCACTTGATCATTTCTTTTCCGACAAATAGACTTATTTCGTGTGTTGTGTGTTTGTTAGGTTGTTAAACTCCTTAGAGATGCATACAACCGGGTGAAGACTTTGCTAAAGAAGGTTTGTTTCTCGAAAAGTGTCTTCTACGTTTCATTAGGAAGAACCCTAAATTTATAGAAAAGCAAAAATGTACTGAATAATGTACTGAATTGACCCCAAGTTAACTCGTGTTTTTGCCAGTTATATCCTAAATCACTGTTCCAAGAGCAATATCTAAACACGATTTTGGTTTTATGTATTCAGCATGAAAAGGCATTACATGCATTAGCCAACGCACTGCTGGAGTATGAGACGCTAACTTCAGAAGACATAAAGCGAATTCTTCTTCCTTATCGAGAAGAAAGCGGTCTAAGAATTGAGCAACAAGAACAAGAAGGGGACGTCGTCTTGGCATAAACGTCAGTTTCATGGAGAATGTGAAGATGTCAAACGCAACCGTTTATTAACGAAGAAACTTTTGGATCGAGGACGTGACATTTTAGTCGAGGAACTTGCAAAATTGTAGGGTAAATTGCCCAAGACCAACAAATGTAAATTGTACCCTAGCATTAAAATTAGTAGCAACTAGCAAGTATTATACCCAACATATTTCGACATAATGAAATAGCGGTATTTTTCATGAAACTCAACTTCATGTAGCATTGTTCGAAAATGAAATTTAGTGACTAGGGCTATAAATTATTTTGTATGTTCTTTTTTTTTTTTTTTTTTTTTTTTTTTTTTTTTGATGTTGATCAACACTTTTGTAACACTGCAAGATACTACTAGTCTACTACCACTTGCAAATTTGCAATGGTCGGTTCTTCTACAAATTTTGTTTGCAACAATAAAAATTGTAGGACCGTATTGTTCTTTCTTGGTGCAAGTCTTGTGAGAGGTGGTTTTACGCTAATGTAATTGTAAACAGATTTGAACACAAACTTATTAGTGAGTAAAAATGGTTACTTAAAGATATTGTTTTTACGATAAAATTGTGTGCAACCGGGGCTTGAATGAAGCTAGGGCACTGCCTTATACAAGTATTGTTGTTCTCGTATAAGACCATTTGTAACATTAGACGAATTTCATATCTTTATGATGATTGGTTTGATTGCTAACAGATTCGAATGTCCTTTCTATTTAACAATTAGGTTATTAAAATAAATTTCTTTTTTACGTTATTAACCCTTCTTATATTCATTTTATTTCCAATATTTTCGGTTTCCTCACATATATTGAATAAAGATTTGGAAGTGAAATGAACACAGCAATTTAAGTCGACCTTTAACCCAAACTATCACTCGCTCCTACAAATACGAACATTTTAGCGAATGAAACGGCCAGGATGTTGTCCTGGCCAAAGATTAGTCCTGTGAGCCCTTAAAACAGTATAATGTACAGATACATGTCACAACTATGATGGTCAGGAGGTATTCAGTCCATCTACGACCGAATACATTAAATTAAACTCCCTTTTAATTAACTCACTAATACTAAGCGAAAAATTAAAGGTAAGCTTCGCGGTATGGCTCCTCTGTGTTTTTACCTATACCCATATCCCAACCGAAATAACAAACTTCAAATCACTAAAAACAACTTAAAACCCCTCAAAAAATGATGCTACCATGATTTCAGGCCACTGGTTTTACTTCATCTATTTCTATGAGATCTATTGATGGACGGCTAAGTTGCGCTCTACCCATTTCATGATGTACTTGAGGTTGCTCGTCAATGGTCGCCATTGTCATATGAAGGAGATGAGCCGGAGTAGCTGCCGGGTCGAGTTCCACAAAACCCTTGGGAGCATTCGGCTTTTCACTACCAGTGAGAATGTGATGGGGAACTTGATGAGAAAACCGGAACATTTCTTCCTTTGGAATATGGGTCAACACCTTTGGGTCAGGTTGCTCACAGTAAACAGTTCGAAAACCAGGAACCTTAGTAATAGGAGCCACATACACTCCCTCTTCTTCTTTATAGTCCTGAACCACTTCCACCATTTCATAGATATGTCGGATTTCAATCGAGGTATCCCGATTCCAATCAGGAGACCAGTTCCGATACAGTGCCCATATCTCTCCTTCTCGGGGATATATCTGAATAACTCCACGTGGTCCTTTATCCCATTTCACTTTGTGGGAGAAGGAATTTATGCGATCATTAGCTTCATGCTTCCCAACCCAGAAATCCCCGCAAGTTTTCCTAAAGCCACGACCCACCCAATCCAAGGCACCAAATTCGGTATTGCTTCTTGAGTTAAGCCAACTAATTCTCATCTTAAATCCCCCCACTGAGGTGACCTCTTGGATCAAGGCATAAAAACGAGGCATCCCGTCATCGTTATCATATGCAGCCCAAACCTGGTTTTCTTTGAAGCAATTTTCCAATCTGTCATTATCAAAAACATGGAAATCAGGGTCAGGAACACTGAACTCAGGAGCCTCAGATACCGTCTTCAACTTGGATCCTATGTGAGAGTCAGAATTATTGTTATTGTTCTTATGGCTTCCTGAATTCGACTTCTTTCTCTCACTTTGTTTGACTTTTGCCTTCTCTCCGGCCAATTTCCAGTTCCTTACTTTCTCACGCATATCCACAAGTGCTTTCTCCGATACCATTTTTTTGGCATCTACTGCTGATAACTCTTTGTTAACATTAGCCTTCACATTGTTCCCTTGAAAAGCATTTGATCCGAAACCATTTCCTAACCCAATATCCATGTTTCCGATCCCAGTTTGACTTAGATTGCCATTTGTTTTCCTCATCTTTTTCGCAGGACCCTCTCCTTTTAAAACAAAGTCTGAATTGGCATGTGCCTCCTCACGCTCTCTCTTTAGACTTCCCTTTGTTTGTTGGCTAGCTGAGGTGGATTTTGAGATATAAGCTGTTGTTCCTGATAAAGGACTCCAACGAGCACTTGCATCACCAATTATTTTACTCCCCTTGGAAAAACGGGGTTTGGAATTCGAATGTGACCCCCGAGACTGTTTATCTGGTCGAATTGGGGTCACATTTGAAGGTGCCGGGACTTCTGAAGCTAAAAAGCCCTGTTCACAATCAGGACATTTGAGCATCTGACCGAGATAGACTCGCATGTACTCATACTGCATCCTGCACCTAGCGCAGACCGTCCAAAAAGTATCCCCTTTCTTGAAAAATGATTGCACTTGCGAAGATTTTTTCTGAGTCGCACCCTTCTGTGACTTTCCACTAGCCGAGCCAGCACGTTTACGAGACCCATTAACCACAGACGGAAGCGGTACATTAAGTCCGGCTGAAGCCTTCTGATCAACTGTTCTGCCGGAAGTGGGTTTGCTCCCTGACGCCCCAACTGGAACACTAGAGTAGGAAGGAACCCTGGGTGCCATTTGAAGAAGTCGCTTTGTATTATACGCTGATCTCTTAACTTTATCAGATAAACAATTGAAAGCTTCTGTGACAAATTGAAAAGCACCTTCAGCACCTATAGACTTATTTTTATCAGGATGAAGCTGAAGTACTAGCTTTCGGTACTGCTTCTTAATGGTTTCGTCATCAGCTAATGGTTGAACACCGAGTATTCCATACAAGTCGGTTTCTCCAAGCACTTTATTCTCGGCTGATATGTAAACATCAAGGGTGATCAACATCTGCGAAATGCCCTCAAGCCCGGGATAGAGAACTTGAGCCTTTAGCGCAAATTTCTTTGCACCTAAATAATCCTTCTGTGTAAATTTCCTCACAGCAATATCCTTAGCTCTGATAGCTTCGTCTTTATTGCACTCCATCCTTCCCAGCCTGCTTTTCTCCTCCCCGCCTCAAAATTAGTGCTTTTAGCCAAAATGAGCAAATTTGGAAATTTCTTCGAAATTAGTCCAAACTAAATTGCTGCCTGCACTTGAATTTCATTTGAAGTTAATCAAACTAGCAGAAGATTTCACTAAAAAGTTCCACTCCCACAAAAAAGAAAATAGCAATAACTACAAGAAAAAAAAATTAAATAAAAACATTCAACTCGACAGCTACTAAATCGCCTAGACGAGTTTTTATATAGTGCTCCTCAAATTCTGGGAGCACCATACTCCACACACCCGTAAACATTCAAACGTAGCTAAATACACATTCATACGTAGCAAAAAATACACTATCACATCCACCTAAAATACTATCAAATTCACAAGACTCTTGTGACAAGAGTATGACATTCACTTTAAAGACAATAATTTTCCTACCAACTCAAGTGTAGTTTAGGCTTATAGCAGTGACAACTTTTGATGAATATGCTAAATTAATTGCTCGAGAAGTGCCTCGCAGCATCTAATTGATCAAGCATTATCTACCTATCTATGACAACAAGCATTCAATAGTGAAGCCAGAATCTATTCATTGTAAACCCAACACACTTTATAATTCAACAGAAAACAAGGTTTCACTTGTAAGCAGTAACCAAAAAACTAAAGTGAGTATGTACTACAAATGTTGCTAGACATCAAAACATATTTCACGCAACATTTGATAGTCGGGAGCTTTATGAATGTGACTTGTAGGCATACTATTTAGAAAAACAAGAAGGAAAATCTATTAGCTAAAAGTATTCAAGCAGGCTATAATAACAAGCAATATTTACTGACCAGAGCTTAATGGATATAAGAAAACCCAGCACGCCATTTGCTTAAAAAATCCATTAATTGCATGCTTAAATGACTTAAGTATTTTTTATTAAAAAAAATGGTTTAGCCCTATTAAGTTATCGTTACAAAGCACGATTATGATTATTCATTATTGTTTAAACATAATAAAGTATAAACATGACAAAGAGTACATAAATTTCCAGCCAATGTCCAAAGATCACAGTTCATCCTCAATAGATTCACCCTAGAATATGCTGAATAGATTTTAAAAAAAAAAGGAAAATAAAAACCACGTTAATATGAAAATTTCCATGCAAAATTAGTCCCCAGGACACTTGACATCAAAAGGGAAAATAAAAACCACCCCAAGCTGACTAACTGCGTTCTCCTAGCAATTTCAAATCTTCCAGATCATTTTTTCATTTGTTATCGAAATTACTCCATGGCGTACTAGTTCGCGGCTTCGCGCACCCTACAATTTTCAATCTACATTCATCCCCCTCCTTCCCCCAAACTCCACACACCAACTCCAGATCCTAGTGCCGCCACTAATAATTGCACATGTGTTTCTATCACTAGCTGTGAAAGAAACTCGAACAACAGTCAAGAAGAAAGGTAGTGAAGTAACTGGAAAACGCCAAAATAGCAAACACAAAATCACATTGAAAAAAATGTAGGGACAACTATTTCGACGAACATAAAGATGCCAATTGCCAAGTAGATTTTCATAAGGTATGAAAGTGATTATATTTGATAGGCAGAATCAAAGATTTGCAACAACTGAGAATAAACAGCTGCAAGTGTAGTCCGAAGTCTGAATAGAGACAAGAAACAGGACCCAAGGTCCCAAACGCAAACAAAATCCAACATCGTCCCTGCTTCGTTCAATGTGAACCAAAAATTCCCTCAGGGTAGAGCAGACAAATGAAAGCAAGGAATTGAGCCATAAAAATGATAAATAGATCTAGGTGATGCCGCAGTCTCAGTGATTCAGGATGCATGAAACCAGTAAACATATCTTGTTTAGTAATGGCAAGAGATCTGAGAAAAAAGCCAATACCCACAAAAGTAACATTAAGGGAGAACTACGAGCATATTCTAGTTCAGATCAGCCAGAGTCAGGGCTTGAGGAATGAGGATCGTTGTCACTAGGGTAACAGAAGTCAAAATAGAGGAAATGTGAAGTTAGTGGTTGGTATTGGAAGGGAGTACGGGAGGAAAAGAAGACGATAACTACACCCCTTAAGGGAAATAATAGTAGCCAATTCCCACAAACGACAACACATTACTTCCAAACCTAGTTCTCCAACCAACCTGTATTCCTCCCTTCACCACCATCACTTCCTAATTTTTCATTTATTTTTGTCTTAATAATCTTATATTCTTATTAATTACCCTCATGTAATGTAAGTGAGCCCTTAATGGTAAAAACATCAGAAAATGCAAATGGCTATTATCTTGACATATTTGGCGATGATCATACCACTACTGTTACATTCAATATATAAGCATGTTGACCTATCGTAAATGAACTGTAGAAAAAGATGAGAGGCACCTACTTAACTAGTAAGCATAGTTCCAAAAATATAAATGCAAGTTGATGATCATAGCACATGGCTACAAATACCAAAGTGTAATGAAATTTTCATATTTGCAACGTAAAATAGTCTTAACTAAAACACTTATTACTTGATAAAATCACAACTCCACCAAACCTAAATACATACTTCCTCCATTCAACTCCACTCTACCACTTTGCTTTTTCACGTTTGCCAACGCGTGTTTTACGCAGTAAATATCGTTAGCTACGTTTTTGCAAAAATTATAAAAGTTAGATATTTTTAATGTACTCGTAAAAACGAATCAAACAAGATCCCACATAAATATATTTACACTTATGTATTGAGAGAAAATCGAAATTGAATGCTCACTTGTGAATAGTGTACAAAATAGAAAGTGGTAGAGTGGAGTTGAATGGAGGAAGTATTTCTATAGTATTTCATTAAGTAGAACTGTAGAAGATCTTTTTTCCTGAAATAACAGTTGATCTTCAATTTCCTATTAAAAATAAAACGTAGAGGCTTCCTTTGACATTGAACATATGTACACAAATGTCACGTGTATTCCTATCAAAAGATTTACTTACCGAGATTTTTAAAAGGGATCAGTAAACATAGCGAAGGAAAATCATGCCGAGAGAACACATGGCAAGAGTCATGGGCTCAAAGCACAACAAGATGAGGACTGAGGGATAAATTGCATCCCACATTAATACAATACCATGTTTAGCCTTCCAATATGAACAAAAGGTACATATAAACAATTTTTTTCATCCAGCTGAGTCAGTTAAAAATGTGAAGGCATACAGATCAACAAATTCATTCACTGAATCATTTCAGCAAAATGTAGTTGCGTCACTTACAAATAATTATTATATCAAATTGCATAAAACTCCAATCTCCACCAATATTTTAATTTTTAAGAGAACTAACAGGAAAAAAAAATCACAGGAGAACCGAAGCATGGATACTGCATAAACTTTAGTGACGTGTGGTATCAATGATGTATATACGATCATCACAAAATTTCATCACATAGAGGAAACGGACAACAAGGCATTAAAGATCATGTAATCCCCTTTTTTTGAATTTTACTTTCCCTTCATAGCTTTGAGTTTAAAATGAAAGTGATACCTTAGATAATGCTTGTTTCAGCAGCGGCTCCTTTCTCTCGCCTACTTAATCTAAAAACAATTTTAGATGATCAACCAAATGCCTGAAAAAAAAAATGAAAAAAAAATGCAGCGTCAACAAACTAGTAATGACAACAACGCTACAAAATTCAACAAAATCTGTCAGAGTTATGACGTACTGGTCAATCTCAGTTTTTTAAGGTTAGACCTTAGGGTACAGTGGAGAATAACTACAATCTGACTTCAGCGGTAAGACTAGAATATCTAACTCAGTACAGTTAAAGAAAGCCTAGTGACAGACTGACAGATGTAGGTAAGTGGTATGTTCAAATTATTTCGTTAAAAGAGGAGAAAATACTTATGAACCATTAAAAAAAAGGTCGCCAGTGTACTTAGCAGTTAGCAGAGCGACTATAATGAACAAGTCACGTTGGTCAGCTACTAACCATAGTCAAACAAAACAAGACACCATGCAAGAAGATTTTAAACATGAAGCCATGTAGGTCAACTCAAACTAGTCTAAAAAGAATCAGAGCCTCGTTAAAGACATGTTCAACAGCAAACCACACATAGATTAAATATCCCATCAGAAATGTCTCAGGAGGTCATGTTGTATAGGGTAAAAATTGGTTAAGGATACTAATACTATTAACAAGTTCTTAGTCAATGAGCTGATCTCTGGTGAGGTGCAGTGGTGGTCGCATGAGGAGAGTGAATGTTTAAGGTTTAAGTTGAAAACTCAACCTAAGACAGTAGTAGTTAATAACTTGTCCCATTTACATGAAAGTGTCACAAAAATTTTAGTGTACGAGGTCAAGGACTACGATCAAATTGATTCAGCGAATAACCTACAGAATTAATGAAATAACGTTTTGAGGTATGCATCTTTTGAGTACTAACAGGGGTGTCTAATACCACGATCGACCACGGGCGGCAGAACCGGGCCTCCTGTTTTGACCATTGAATTTAAAAGCTTTATTGATGAAATTTAATATAAACCTTGACGTATAGTACCCTCGTACAATCGTATTTGGGGCCTCATTTTTTTGTGATGCACTAGGCCTCCATTTATTTTAAGACGCCACTGAGTACTAACACACATAGATAACCTCACTTTCAACTGATTCGCTGACATTATACGTTAGGCTACTTAGCTGTCAGTAACAATGAGTCGATGACTTAGCATCTCATTATACAGTTTGTGTTCGAATTTTTTGGAAATAGGTTAAGAAATGACAAAAAATTCAATTCCTATCAGCTTCCGATAGAATTATCAGATTCGATAACCAATCAGCACAACCAACGTAAATCAGCTTACATATTTCCAAATTCTCACGAACACATATTCAATACAAATATACAAAAAATAATTAGCAGATCGCTAACGCCAAAAAAATCCGCATCTGCAATTAAATTCAGAGATTCTATCAGTGCTCCCCATCTATGGGGAGTTGGGGACAAAAGCACTCATCTCCCAAATTTTCCTCATCCCAACCATCTCGAAAATTTCGCATACTCCTCGGACAAACAATCAATGAACAAAAGAGCACATCTCCAACCCTCTACGCCCCCCAGAATTCAGAAGTTTTCAGACATCTACAGAGTCATCTATTCATCTACTTAAAATAAACAAAACAACAAACAGATAAAACAGTGGTGGTACTGTGTATCATATTTGAATCCATGGACTAATGAACAAAAAAATTATAGCCAATAACAATAACAGGTTTTAAAACGCAGTTAAACCCCGTTTAAAAGAAGTATTTCTGTTCCGTTCCATTTGATTGTATACGTTTTTCAAAATCCCCTCGCACCGAGGAAGTTCCAAACATGAGTAAAAGTATATGAGAATTCATCAGAACCCTCAAACCTAAATTCAAAAAAAAAATGGTCAATGTAGATCTTACCACTAAAAAATGGAGGGAAAAATCCAATTAACATAAACAGGTAAAACCACTCAATTCAAAACAAAATGAATTATTTTCTTAGACATAAACACATCAAGTAAAGTTCTTAAACTAACAATCAAACTTAAATGTACACATTCAAAATTAACAAAAACCAAATTCAAACAGAAACCCTAGAAATGTATCATCTGGGCAAGTTGATAGATTAACAAGCAACAGTTCAACAGTAAAAAAGTTACAAAATTTAAGTAAAAAAGGTAAAGAAATAAAAGGGATTTATACCAAATTAGCAAAAATTTACTGTAGAGTACTGAATTTGAATTCAGAAAGCGCCATGAACTATAGAGAGTTTGAATTTTATTTTCTGCCGGTATGAAATTTGAGCAGAGGATTGGGGATTAATCTCAGAATTTTACCCAAATGAAAAAAAAAAATTGTGACAAAAATAAATAAAAATCACAAGAATTTATAAGGAAAAATGGGGATGTTCTTCCTTGGATTGAAGGGAGAAAAAGGAAAGTGATTGTGGGCATTGATGATTTTTTAGTCCATTTTCTACAAGTAACCATTAACTATGGTTAAATGTTAACCATGGTTGGTACATATCCCAAGGAGAAAAGTAACCATGGTTAGTTTTTGACTCGATCCTGGCGTTAAGAGCATGTACAATAGAGAGTGTACTTTTTCTTTTTATCATGGTTAGTTCTTTACTCGAGTTAAGAACGTGAGAGAGTACTTTTATTGAATAAAGGTATTCTGTCTTTGATGAACGTTTCTTCACTTTAACGAATCGGCATATTCCATCTTTTGTTTCTATTTGACAAAGGTACCTTTTTCCTAAATCCTAGCCCTTACTTTCGTCTCACACAACACGGGCACCATTTACCAGTCCATTTACCTAGCAAAAAAACTCTCAAATTCACAGGTCCATGAAACCACGATCTAGATTCTAGCCCATGAAATCACCCAATTGCAACCCATCACCCATTTTTACAATGCATCCTTAACCACGAGTCTACTCACAAAAGCAAACGGTCATTTAAAAACCACATGCACACACCATAAAACCATAATCTCGAGTCTAACCCACAAAACCGCCCAATCGCAACTCATCAACCATCTTACAATCCATCCTTATCCACGAGTCAACCCACAATATCAACTAATTCTATGGTCGCATAGGATCGTACAGCATCGTGTAGGATTGTATAGAATTGTGTAGGATCGTACACAATCGGTAGGATCGATAGTTGGATAGTTCAGGATCGTATACAATCGTGTACGATCGATCCTACGCGATTGTGTAGATTGATGATGGGATAGTTCAGGATCGTAAAAAGATTTACTTGTGTTCTAATTTTGTGAGTTTTGTTGTTTTTCTATGCTTATAACTCTAAATTAAAGGTATATGTAATATATTGATATGATTATTAAACCTTTTATGTCATTAAATAGACTTTAAATATTATATATCACAAAATATACCCAATTTTTTTACATAAACTAGTTTATCCAAGCTTTTTGCAGGATTTTACGAACCTTGACTCAATCCTGACAATCTTGATTAACATAACTATTAACGGTAAGGCTTGTGATGAAAACACCCTGTTAATTAATTACCACCAACACGATACATGTGATCGTGGGTCTGTTACTTACGCTCACTCTATATATTCCAAACATGACAACTTATAAGACATGTTAGGTATAACAACCCGACCCGTCATCGTCGTAACACAACCCATTAATAAGGTGTAATGTGTACCTTTGGGTTATTATTTGTCATCACTTAAACTCAAAAGCACAAGGTCTTGTTACTAAGTGGTGGGTGTAATCTTTTATAAACATCTCATAAGCTCTTTATTGTCCCGATGTGAAACAGTTTTCCTCTAAATCTCTTGGGGTGTTACAAACTCCCTCACTTAAAGAACACAACGTCCTCGTTGTGCCTCGGAGTTGACCGCAACCAAGCCCAGAATCCTCCCCTGTTAGGTGGGTGAATCGGGTACTCCTGACCACATGCTCACTACCCCACGGTCGCAGAGTTGCTCTGATACCATTTATAACAACCTGACCCGCCACTGTCATAACACAACCCCAATAAGATGGGATGTGTACCTTTGGGCTATTATTTGTCCTCACTTAAGCACAAAAGCACAAGGCCTTGTTATTAAGTGGTCGGTGAAATCCTTTATAAACATCTCATAAACTCCTTACTTTCCCGATGTGAGACAACTTTTCTCTAAATCTTTTGGGGTGTTACATGTTAGGAACGACCTATCATACTTATGGAAAATAGTTTATTTGACCAAAATTTCAGGTAGCTTATATTTTTGCAGGTGTTTGACAAGTAACTTATTTGCTCAAATAAGCTATCTGAAATGAAATGTTATATAAGGTAGCATTTGAGATTTCTGGTACCTGATCCTAATGAATATTCCTTTTTTAGCCTTTCAATCTATAATCTATAATATTAAATAATTACTATATCCTCATGTCATTTCACCACAATAAGTTACATTTTTAGTTAATTTGTCAAACATTTTTTTTTATATAATCAGTTATCTTATCAGCTCATAATTTTCAGCTACATTATCGGTTACCTTTTTCTGATTTCAGTTAGCTTTTCAATTTTCAGGTACCTTTTCAGGTTTCAGCTACATTTTCAATTAATTTTACCAAATAAAGTATTAGTATTATTATGTTATGCGAGCATGTAATATGAGTTGAATCACTCATTTAACATTTGGTATCCTACTTTATTATAAAAATAACTTGTTTACCTAGCAAGATTATTAAATAGGAGACGTTTAATTCATCAAAGGGTAAGAGAATGAAATCAATAAAGGAAAAAGAGTGAAAATGAAGGAAATTACTCCAAATTTCCCTTATTGTTTGGTCACCCCATAAAAAAGAATGACAACATCCATAATCGCTGCTAATTTTATCCCCACCACCACAACACAGCCAAGACCATGTCTTACTCACTCCCCCACACGGTGTTTTTAGAGTGGGATTGAAAATTTTGAGGCGTAGCTGTAGTGTTTTCGATCATTAGGGGGAGGGTAAGGAAACCATTGTTTTACTCAAACAAACAGTAACAAATGGAATACGAGGGTTTGATTCTCTTTTCCTTTGTTAACACCCTTATATCAAACACTCCCTCTCCAATGATTTTACAATTCAAATTTGAAATTCAGTTGAAGTAAAAATTCTCGTGACCTTCTTTACTACCAACTTAACTAGTAATGCATTTGAAACTTTAAATGAGATTTGACCCTATTTTGTCGTTATTTATGTAAAATCTTGTACTCCGTATTACATATAATTTTTGTAACACCCCAAGATATTGAGAGTAAAATTGTCTCATCACATCGGAAATTTGAGGAGCTTATGATGTGTTTATAAGGGATTTCACCCATAGTAATAGGTATTGTGCTTTTGGACTTAAGTGAGGACAAATAATGAATCCAAAGGTGCACATCTCATCTTATTGAGTTCATGTTACAACGGTGGCGAATTGGGTTGTTACAGTTTTTTCCACATGTATGTATATAGTTTTTAAACAGCACTTCGATCATGTTTGATGGTAGTTAAGGTTTTTTTAATATAAATGTGACCCTACGAGTATCACATTTCATTTTTTAATTGATTTATGGTCAAAATTTGAAAATTTTAGCTACCTAAAGGTAAGTGAGAGACCGTAAGTAGATTATACTCCGGTGTACTACCACCAATTTTATAGTTTCCGAATAATAAAATTTTTGAGTTTTGTTTTAAAAATTTTGAGTTTTACCATAAAGTTTCTGAGTTCATTCATTTACATATTAAGCTCGAAAAATTAAAATAAAACTCAAAAACATTACATATAAGCTTGGTTAAATTTGAGTTTTGACGAGAAAAAAATTAAAATCTAACTTATAAACTTTAATAAGCCCAGAAAAAATATACATATGTTCAAAACCAACAAAGTTTGAGGTAAAAAGCTCAAAAAAAAAATACTCATATGCTCAAAAACAAATAAAGTATGAATAGTACATCCGATGTATGTTCCTTTTTCCCAGTGAAAGGGGATAAAGTACGAACAAAGGAGTACTGTATTCTTGGTGAAAATACTACAATTTGGTAAAAACATGTGTGGTCATTAATATAGCATAAAATTTCTTTATAATTTTACTATATTATGAAGGGGACTTTCAAAACCCCGTAGACTAAAAAAAAAAGTTAAGTTGTTCGTCAGATTAATATACATTTTAGATTAATATTTTAGTATCGTTATTGAATTAATAATCTATGATAGATCCAAAGTGTTAGTCACTGTCAGCCCCTTCTCTTTGCCTGACTTGACTTCGACTCCGACATAAAAAAGTAGAACAAACATGGTACAGACGGTTCTGGCCCGCCACTCACAACCGTTCCCCGACCACTAAGTCCGAAGTCCAACTTGACAGGCTCAACACCGAAGAGTAGTGTTGGGCCCAAGCCTCATATCACAAGGCCCGCTCAATGGTGGCCCGGCTTGTGAATAGCTCTACCTACGATACAATTGTAACATTAAATCAAATTGTGGAATGATCATGCAAAAATTAATGTTTATTGTGGAATTTATATAACTGATATGAAAAATTATATCTGACTGAATATATTCTTGAGATAATATTCTACATATAAATATTCTATATATAAATATATATAGAATATTTAATAAAATCAGAATCTCTCGAGATTAGTATCCTATTATTTTGATATAGATCGTCAAAGATACCTTTTTTTGCAACTATAATAGGATAGACTATTCGGCAAAACACAGATTAATTAAATGAATAAGATAAAAGCAAAATGCATAGGAAAATACAAAAGAATTGTCTTAAATACTTAAGTAAAATAATATTTAACCCGTTTTAATATTCAAACCGATACTTTCATTTTAAGGGAAACTAACTTGTTAGGTCCATTTGATTGATGATGACATGCTACTCTCATATGTGTTTTCTTAGTTTACTTTTTAGGAAATTGAAGCGTTGAAACCATGCCCAAACAAGATTAGAAGTAGCTTTGTGTCTCTAATGTAAAGGCAATTAAGTAAAATACTTGGTAGCATCAAAGTAACAATTCAGCTCACTGT